>JARYGA010042397.1:0-51954 GCA_030545235.1 Helianthus tuberosus
ATAGTTGAAGTCATTAAACCTTGTCTGAAATGTCTAGAATCAGGCAAAGATTGTAAGGAGAAGGACAAGAAGATTCTTAAACTGGAAGAGATGAAAGAGAATTTGTTGTCTGATGTGAAGTATGTGAAAGAGTCATACGATGTTTTGAACAGAACAGTTGATGGTCTGAAAAAGACAAATTTAGAAGTTGATGCTGCTATGACAATGATGAGTTCAGCTTTAATGACAAAGCAGAAGGTCATCAATGAGTATATTGAAGACTATGCAAAGCTAAAGCAGGATTTGGAACTTGAAAAGATTGAAAGTGAAAGAATCAAAAGATTGCTGTTGAGTTATACAACATGTGATTATTTGATTGACAGAGTTTATCCTACTGTTGCAGGTCTTGAAGCTTTTCAAAATAAAGAGAAGGAAACGGATACTGGTAAGAAACCAAGTGTCAAGTATAACAAGTGTCCGCCCCTAATTTGGAGTAGTTATTCTCCCAGAAAGCCAAATGAGGAACGTTTAAATAAGGCACTCAACATAAAGTTAAAGTCTGAAACCATTGATGAGTTACCAGACAATATTGATGTCACATTCACAGCGTCTGACACTGATCATGAGTCTGAGTTGTTAAAGAAAGTGGTCGATCAGGTGTTGGATATGGATGAAGAGTCAAAGTCGGAGTCTAAATCTGAAAGTTCGAGTTCATCAGAAAAGAGTCCGAGTTCACCAGTTAAGAGGGTTTACAATAAAGAATTCCTGTTATCAAAATCTAATTTGAATGACGGACCAATCAAAGTAGCATATACTTTGAATGATTTAGACAAATTATATTCTGATGAGGAATTTCCAATAAGAAGTGTCAAAACTGAAATGATCAAACAGGTTTTCAAATTAACATAAATTAATGTTTCTGAAATAAAAGATTTAAATCTTACTGAAAAACCTAAAAAGTACATTTCAAGAGTTCAACAGAGATTGAATAAGAAAAAGGGTTACAGTTCTGGTTCAGGTTATCGAAAGAAACCAAACCATAACGGTAATTTCAAAAAGCAAGGATTAGGTTTCATTCCCCATGAAAATTATAAAAATGAGAAAAATTATAAATCAAAAACAAAATTTGTTGCAGGAGGAAGTTCTGAAGAAGAGCAGAAGAAACCATTCAGGAGACAGTCAAACCGAGAGTTTCTTGCTGAAAGGAAGAAGAATATAAAGAAATTTGTTCCAAGAATTGACAAAAGAATCTGTTTTAAGTGTCAGAAAGCTGGACATATTGCTTGGAATTGCCACGAGTCCACTTATTCAAAGCAGGGAGTTTCTTCTAATTTTGAAACAAACAAGAAATGTGTTAATGAAAAGAAACAACTAACTGAAAAATCTAAGATGTTTGAAAATTCGACTTTCGAAACTGGAGATGTTTCAAAACATTTTTACAAAAGAAATGTCGATTTGAACAAACAAAGATGGGTTGTAAAATCTGAGAGTAGTTCTGACAGTGAATCTGATTCCATAAAATCAGAGGAGTGATCGGTTGAGAAAAAGAATGAGAATTCCGTTCCAGAGTTGAACGATGAAAACTTTCCGCCATTGTCGAAAGAAAAATTGAAATTAAAAATTGGTAAGATTGAGATTTCAGATCAATTCTTCTCTGGTAAAGGAGAATTTGATGCTGAAAAGGCTTTCAATGGGAAAGTCAAACATATATTTGGGAATATGGTAGATGGGAAAGTGAAAAGTGCAAAAGATTTTTATAAATCGAAAGGAGGTTGGGATAGAGTTGATTCAAAATCACCCAAGGCTGGTCAGGCTTGGGTGACAGTTTTTTCAAACTAAAATCCTGACTTGCCGGAGCTCCCAAGTGGGTAATCGTGGAGCATGAATCGGCCTCATTCTTTAAAATTTTTGTGAAACATTTAAAAATTGTTAAAATTCTACAGGTTGTGAACTTGCCGGAACTCCCAGGTTGGTAAGTGTGGAGTAGGAATCGGCATTTTACTGCAAGTGATATTTCAGTTTACAAGTAGTAGTTGTTCTTAAATTGTCATATTTTGCTTTACAACTGGTAGATTAAACCTACAAGTGGTTAATCAAGGTCATTAAGTTGAACTTGATTTAACTTTCATTCAAAATGATTTGAAAAACAAAATGATGATCATAACCCCGTTTTTACAAAGTGATAAAATCAACAAAACTTATTTTCCGAAAAAACCATTTTTGATTAAAACAAACTTAAGTGTTTTGAAATCATAATGGGAAAATAGTTTGTTGTCATGGGGAGTTCTGATTGTGTATGCCAAGTGGATGGCGAATTTAAGCTTGAAAATCAGTTGTCATTTTACCTTGTACAGTTTGTTTTCAAATTTCCTTTAAATGATTTTGAATTTTAGGGGGAGTAAGAAATTTTGGAAAATCCAAAAACATTAGAAAATTTGAAAAATTCAAAAACATGATAAAATAAAAAATGAGGTTTGTTGAGAAAAAGAGGAAATGATAGTACATCAGTGGACAATCAGAGCATGCTAAAGAATTGGAAAGTTAAATAGTGATAAACGGTCTCACTGATGATGTGCCAGTAGGTTTTTACACATTCAGTAAATTGTGTTCGAGATATAAATCTAAATATCATACTTACTTATTTTGTGGGGAACATCTCTCGGATATATGGGTAACCCCCGAAATCTTGTTTGAAAGACCCCTCTTTATGAGATACTAGGTCTTTATGCTTAGTGATTTCTGGGGTATTATCCCGGGACTTCTGATTTTGCGGAAGCAATGGCCTAGTCCCCGTATAATACTTTTCGCTTTCTTGAAATATAGCACCCCCCCCTCAGCATAAAAAAATGATGAAACATTGCAAAATGCTAATCATGTGCTGTTGAAGAAAAGATTCTCTAAAGGGAACCCACCAAAAGTCGAAGCCGTCATCTCTCTGATTTTGCGGAAGCAATAGCCTGAGCTCTCACGGCCCTCGCAATTAACCCTTTACAGATATCATCTAGGTATACTCACCTGTAAGACTGAATATTGGGATCTGGATACGGGAGTATATTCTGAGGTGGGACACGCGAATAAGTTTAAGTCTCTAAAACATTAATCTCGTATCTCGAAACAGTTGAACTTTGTGTGAAAAATTAAGTGGATCAGTATACTGACAATCTAAGTGAATCGTTTAGAGCTTAAAATGTTTAAAGCTTAACGGTGTTTGTGATTTGTCTCAAAATCCGATATGATCCTCTTACACAAGCTCATAAAAAATATAGTTTGTAAATATTTCTTTACTGTATTTCTTTAATATAAAAAATTCAAAAAGATTTTCGGAGTGTTTTAGCATAAATTTTTGAAAAATACAAAAATATTTTAGACAGCTGATGTTGAAAAGCTGATTTTTAAAATTCTGAGTGCTAAACATGATGAACAACAGGGATGGGAGAGTCTGTTGAAATGAAAAATGTTTTTGAAATGATTAAATGGTTCATTCAGTTGAAATCAAATTTGAAAGTGTCATATTCAAGTGGTTAAAAGCATTTCTGAAATGTTATATTTTTTCTAAAGGATGTTTTGAATTTAATTAATACAAGTGCTAAGCAGAAAATTTAAATTTGTCAGATTTTAAATTTGTGAAATTTACTTTGAGGTAGAGAATGTGCAGGTTATGGCTATGAGAGAGCCAGATTGCGATTCTAGAAATTGTGAAAGCTAGACTACGATCCCAAGCATTCTTTAAGGGGGAGTCTGATGATGTAGAGCTTAAGGAATCAAGAGAAGATATAGCCAGGTCGAGATCCTGAAAAAGAAGAGAAGATTGAGGATGCTTACACTGTCAAATATTTTGGAAGAAGCCCAAAGGCTGATCAAGGCTGAAGATCTGTGAAGACTCGACACTGAAGACTCGTCAACATCCGAGGGGGAGTCTGTTGGTGCATACGTCTGTCGACTTCGTCTTGTATCGAGTCTTGTATTAGAAATGTTAGATCAGGGCACGTAGTATGAGAAAAGTGAGTTTATAGGTATTTCGCATGAAATGACACAGAGGTCATTTCATACGAAATTAAGTTGTGATTCCGCACGAAATTAGATTTCACATGAAACTAATTTCGTTTGGATGATTTCATGCGAAATCAAATTTCGTTTGAGCAGGTTCATGAGAAATACCAACCCCTATAAATAGCTGTTAAGCGAAATCATTTGTAAGGTTCATGTTTCCGATACCGAAGTGCTGCCGACGTGTCTACTGATCTGTAAACGTGTTATTTCAATAAAACAAGACAATTAGAAGTGAATCAAGCTGTTTACAAAGTCTAATCAATGAATTCCGCCTCTGATTAGACCGAGAACTCTTCTGATAGACTCGTTTTGATCGTCTCTCGATCCTACAGTTATAACCACAACATAACCCTTTGAGAGGAAGCAAGTGTCGGTCTATTCATTTGAGAGGACTCATTGACACTATTAAACCTCTGTTGTCTTACCAAACAGATGTTCAGACACAATTCAACATCAACATAATTTAAATCTTACTCAAACACTAAATAATAAATAAAAATAAAATACAACATAGATTCATAAAATTAAATTTATTCATTTATTCATGACCTTAAAACTAAAAGTCCAATAATTACATGACATACTAAACAATATTAAAGTTCCAATCTAAGAATAACAGCAAGAATTAAGAAACTTTAGTTTCAACTCCATCGATTGCTGAACCTCTCGATGTATGTCCTTCAGCATCGCCATGAACTGCACGTCTCTATCACCGCACTCTATATTACTGACAACAAAAATAAGAAACAAACCTAAAATGCAAAGGTCTCTTCTCAACTGTTGTAGCACATCTGAATTTTCACGATATTGCACGAATCTATCCATACTTTCTATAAAAGAAGAAATCACAATGACAAACCTGACGTAAGAAAACCTGACTTTGGATTTAACGAAAATCGAACAACGCAACTTTTCACGATGTTGCAACAATGATACTGCAACATCGATATTGAAAGGTTGATGTGTGATGGAAAGCTTCATTGAAACAACGATGTTGGAACAATGATACTGGAACGATAACATGTAAACATAATCAGAAACATTCGAACAAAGAAGTGTAATCGGAGATTAGCGGCTGAATCACGAGAAAGATGCATTTAAGAGAGAGAGAGAGAGATACGCACACATATATGAGCGAGCGAGATTTGAATGTGATAGCAGATAATTATATCTTATTTATAGGATTAGAATATACGGTTTGAATTTAGAATTTTGAATGTGGGAACTGATAATTATATCTTATTTATTGGGAACTGATGTTTATTGGTAATCGACAGTAGTATATATCCTTATATCCTGCTTTATTAAAATAATAAATATTTGAATTGTTATGCAAAGTAGGAAAAAAAGAGAGAGAAGGTCAATTTGAAATTACCATTTTGCTTAAAATTATTGATATTATCAGTAATTACTGATCTGATTTGAAAGCAATTGTCATGTTGACTTTTCTAATTTTTAAGAGATAATAACCGTCAGTTTGAAATTCACATTTTGCATATTTTAAATGTCCAAAGCTCAAGAAATTAGCATTAATTACTGATTTGATTTGCAACAAATAGTCATCAAGAATTTTTTTTTATTTTTTAATGTAACTTTAAATTTTATGATGAAAACAATGTTGGAGGAAATCTTACCTCATTGGTATGTAACGATTAGGTAAAATGGTAATTTCATTGTAATTCTAGTTTTTATTTGATAATTTCAATCTATCACTAATTAACACCATCAATAATAAAAAAAGTGAGCAGTGGCTGTTTTTTAGGAAAACCGCTGATGGTCAATATCAATAGATCTCAACAATAAAAAAGTGAGCAGTGGCTATTTTTTCCTATCAGTGGATACCCAACAGTTTTTTAAACACTGATGTTTGGTCAGTCAATCGTTAACAGATGTTTGAAGAAACATATGTTTCGCCTTATATATCAGTTGCCTGGACTTAAACAGAAGTTTGACCTTAAACAGATGTTTGCCCATAAACAGAAGTTTGGCCATAAACAGATGTTTGTCCTTAAAGAGATGTTTATCTGGACTTGATTTTTATTTATTAGTATAAAGATGAAACAACAATGTCTTCAAATCACCTGATTAGATCATGAACCCATATTAGAGGTCAAACAAAAGCACAACATGACCAATAGTCAAATAGATGTTGACCATAAACAGATGTTTGGTTTAGAGCCAAACATCTGTTTATGGCCAAACATCTGTTTAAGGTCAAACATCTATTTAAGCATAAAAATATCTGATATATAAGGCGAAACATCTGTTTAAGGCAAAACATTTGTTTTACGGTCAAACATCTGTTTATGGGCAAACACCTGTTTAAGGTCAAACAACTGTTTAAGTCCAAACCTCTGATATAAAAGGCGAAACATCTGTTAAAGGCCAAACATCTGTTTAACCCTGAACAAATGTTTAAGTTAATAAGATCTACTGTCTTCTAACACTGTTTTCCTCTTAAAAGCACTGTTCAACGTAACATGTGTTTCCATTAACTATTGACCAAAATGCAAACAAATGTTAAAACCACTGTTTGTTATTGTACTTCTTTACAAAATTACATAAAATTCAAGAAAATGAAACAATGACTTAAAGAACTATAATTTAACACATAATCTAATCGGGCAAAGCAATCTATTATCTGAGAATTCCCTGATTCTTACAACATGAAACACAACATCATCATCTACAATAATCAGATGATCAAATGATATTAAATATACATAATAATACTTATTCAGTGTTTCCATTTAGTGCTTTTAGCTTTAAACTCCATTAATGTATATCTCCGACAATCGCCATGAACTCCATGGAAGGACTCAATGCATTAACATCATGATTTATAGAAAGCTGATCTCCAATGAACAGACCAAGATGCAATACATGAAAACACTTCTTCAGCTGTTGAAGAGTAGCCATGTCCTCATATACTTAATATGTTAGTGCACTATGTCTATTGACTTCGTCTTGTATCATGTAATGAGATAGGATAGGATAACCAGTGCTCGAGGTGCTAGAAACTAAGAATAGTGAGTTTACTAGTGATTCCGCTTGAAAGTGCCAAGTGACAAGTTCAAGCGAAATCAGATTAGTTAAGTTCGCTTGAACCTATCCTGGTCAGCCTCAAGCGAAATCCCCACTACTATATATAGGTGCACTTGGTTATTCAAACATCAAACAACTTTCGGATCAGAGTACGAAGCTCTGCCGAATCGTCTCCAAGTGTATCTTTCATATAGATACAGTATTGATATCGGATATAGAGCGTTCATTGATTCGACTTCAGATCAGGTCGCTACAACGATCTCTGCAGTCGACAACGATCCCGGTCAGTATAGTTAAGCTCGATTGCATAATTTCAGACTCACATTACAACTTCTTAACCTTCAAATTGAACAAGTTTTACCGTCAAATGGATTGAATTTATCACAGAATGTGCGAAACAGTGTTTTAACAAACCCTTGAGAGTTTCAGATCAAAATTCGAAGTAAAAGTGATAAAATTGGACTAAAAATGAGATTTCGCTTCAACGAACAATGCTATTTCGCTTGAAGATTATAGCTGATTTCGCTTCATATTGACATTTCGCTTGAAATTAGACCTGATCTCGCTTGAACTTAGTATTCTGCTTGAAACCCTTATTTCGTTTGAAAGAGGATTTTTCGCATCAAGATTATTTCACGTCAACCGAGTGTCAGTTTATTTCAAATTGATTGATATTGTTTAAACTGATTGTGTTTGTTTGTTTGTCTCCAGGTGATTGAAGATGTTGAGCAGCGGTGAAGAATTTTACAACACGTTCTACAATGCCTTTACTTCAGAATCATCCGAGAGAAGATCTGAAACAAGAGAATATTCAAAAGAGATTTCAGAGAATTTGAAGTATGAGAATATGTATGGAAGCCAACAGAAACCACCAAAATTAATGAAGATTGAAGATTATAACTGGTGGAAAAACCGATTTGAGGGTTGGGTAAAAGCTTTTGCTCCTGAAAGTTGGTTAAAATTGAAATATGGATATACAGAACCAGTAAAAGAAGGAGGAGAGTTAGTAAATGAAAAAGAGTTCACAGAAATAGATGTAAAAAATGTTGTAGCTGAATACAAAATGATTACATTGATAAAACAGTCAGTGAGAGAAGATATTATTTCGTTAGTTGAACAAGAGAAAACATCAAAGAGTTTATGGGAAGCTTTAGAGAGAAAATGTGTAGGTACCTCTGAGATTGTGAAAAACAAAAAGAAACTGTTACGTAAAGAGTTTGATTTATTTGGTTGTATGAAAAATGAATCTGTTTGTAAAATGATTGAGAGATTTGGGCATCTAAAGATGGAGTTGGCCAGACACAAAATCACATACACTCAAGAGGAGCTGGTTGATAAATTGTTTGACTCGTTACCAGATGAAATGGATTGGCAATATTTTGCCTTGATGTTAAAGAACACAATTAAGTCTGAAGATTTGACAGTGGATTTGCTTATCGAAAGACTAGAAAGTCATGAGTTGGAGATCAAGAAATCTAAAGTCAACAATCCAGCTCATCAGCAGAATGTGGAGCTGTACTACAGAGGAAATGTACCACAGGCTGGGTCTCCAAGAACAACATTTTCTGCAGAAAGTTCAAACTCTGTGAACAATGAAAGTCCTCACAGTGGTTTTCACAATGGATCTTTTTCAACAACATAGAGCCAATCTGCATCAAAGAATGTATTTCAATGCAACATTGCAGTAGATTTGAAAAATACTCAATATTTCAATGAGGAGTCTGCAAAGCAACATATGGTCTTCTTAGCATCTGTGATGGAGTCATATGAAAGTCTCGTTGCAGGGAAGATAGGTAACACCAACCTAACTAAGGAAGACTATGATCAAATCGATCCTGAGGAGATGGAATTGATCGATATACGATGGTGTATTGCTAGTGCAGTGAGGAGGGCACAACGTTTTATGGAAATTATCTGAAGGCAGTCTATTGGTGGACCTTCTACCAAATTAGGTTTTGACAAATCCAAAGTGACATGCTAAAAATGCAAACATAAAGTTCATTTTAAACGTGAGTGCAGAAATGTTTATGCCGATGATACTGCTAATCCGTTCAAGGAAGATTACTACAAGAAAGCAATCTATCATCAGAACAAGTCTGAACCTCCCAGAATGAAGCAAGTTGAAGAAAAATCAAGAGCTCTTGCAGTTATTCATCACGATGAAGGTTATGACTGGAGTCAAGTTCTCCCTGAAGAAGATGCAGTTGGATATGCATTTGTGGCTAATGTTGATCATGATCTATGGTGGAGAAGAGATCATGCGATATGGTAAATTGAAAAATTCAGAGAACCATTCAAAGAAGCCCAGAGAGCCAAAAGATGGAATGACGAATTGGAATGTTACATGGATCCACGGGGTAATCCAGTTGTTGACCCATCAAAGGTGGATTTTGAAGCTGTAACAAATTTGTTTCCAAGTCAGGCTACTTTCAACACAAGAAGGTTATCTGATAAAGAATATTTGCCGGATTTGTTGAACAAAATAAATGAAGTTTGTGAAGCAAGTTTACCAAAGGTGGTAGAAATGAAGAAGAGAAAAGAAGAAGAGTTGAAAAAGATGGTAGAAGAAGTGAAGATTACTGCAAAGCTTGCTGCTGAAGAAGAACAAAAAGTAGAAGAACAACAGAAGATTAAAGAAGAAGAGAAGAAAGAAGAGGATCAGACAGGAGAACCGGTGCTGAAAGAAACTGAGGTAAATGAATCTTCTGATCTATCGAATGTTGAAATTTTTGATAACAATGAAAACAAGTGCAGGAATTGCATAGAAATGTGCAAAGTCTGTATTGAAAAAGATGATATAATCAAAACAAAAGATATTGAAACAAACAAAATTGAAAATGTTTTCAAAATAAAATGTAAAGAAATGATTGAAAAAGAAGAAATTTTGAAACTAAAGGTTGAAAAGCTGACACAGAAGTGTCAAGATCTTGAAAAGGAAAATGATGTGTATAAACAAATGTGTACAGCAAAATGTGTTGGTTGTGTTGAAAAAGAAAATAAGTTTCAAGATTTTCAAAAAGAGTATGATGTTTTGAAGTGGTCGAGTCAGAGAGTACAAGAAGCTTATAATACTTTGAAGAGCCAAGTCATATGTTTTGACCAAAGGTTGTCTGAAACTTTAATAACTAAAGAATTGTATGAGAGAAAGTTTAAAGAAAAGCAACTTGAATTAAACAAGTGTGTTGATGAAGTTGCTAATCTCAAACAAGTTCTGGCTAAAAAAGAAAAGATTGTTACCAAACTTCAAAGTTATCATAACTCTTCGTACATTCTCGAACGCATTTTCAACATCACACCAGATGATAAAGATACTGACAAGAATAAAAAAGGTATTGGTTCAGAATTTCATCAGGTACCACCACCATTGAGAAACAATTATACTTTTTATGATGAGGAAAAGGTGGAAAAAGGTCTGAACATAGTTGACCAATTACCTGAAAGTATCGATGTGACTTACACCAAATCTGATGAAGCTGATGATTCAGAGGTGGTAAGTAAGGTTGTTGATAGCGTTCTGAAAGATGAGTCTACAAAAGGTAAGTCTGAATCACAGGATGAAAATGAAGGTAATTTTCATGATGAGTATCTGAAAAACATAAAATCTGAGAAAGTTGTGAATGATGATTCAAAAGGATTGGTATATACCATGATTGGATCGGACAAATTATTCTTAGATATTGTATTCCCGATTCAGAATGTGATTTCAGAGAAAATTGATAAAGTTTTTAAGATGGTTGAGATTGAAAAGTCAGAAATTTCAAAATTTGCTGGGAAAAACAAGAAAACTTTTTATAACAAACCTGGTTTCAAGAAGAAAAACATGAAGGTTGGGTTGGGTTATAAAAAGAAACAAAATTGGAAGAAAAATGAAGTGCCAAATTCTCAGGCAAAAATTAGTTTTGTTCAAGGAAAAAGTTTTGATGAAGAGGAAAAACTTAAATTTAGACAACAGTCTAATGAAGAGTTTTGTGCTAAAAAGCAAAAGCAACAACCACAGGTTAAAGATGTTTCAAAAAGAACATGTTTTAAGTGTGATCAATTAGGACATCTTGCATGAAAGTGTCCGATTCTGAAACCTGTGGATGTTGACAAAAAGAAGTCTGAAAAAATTGAGAAAAAAGAATCTGAGGGGGTGAAACAAAGGTCAGCCAGATTTGATTCAAAACAAACTTGGAGGTACAACACAAACAAGTTTGCTTCGAATCAAACTTGGAAACCAAAACAGACTAAGTCTAATTCACGACAAACACAGATTTTTCACACACCAAGATTCAGAACAACGCAAAGTTGGCAAAAATCCGTTGATATGACAAAACCCAAAGAGTTTTGGAAACCAAAAGTTGTTCAAAGTCAAAATGTTCAAAAGGAGTCACATTTTTACAAAAGAGGTACTCCAAAAGGTCAAACATGGAGTATTAAGAAACAAGTGACTTCAGTAAAAGATGAGAAAGTTGAAGTTAAAGTTGAAAAAGTTTTTGATGAAAAAGATTTTCCGAAATTGCATGATACATATTGTGTTGAAATGCCTAAGATCAAACAGACCTGGGCTAAATTGTTCAAGTAATCAAGTAGTTTAAATGTGCAGGTGCTCAACAAATCTAAAGATTGTGAGATTGGAAGTAGGAGCAGCCTGGCACAGGAAGAGGCTGCTGGTTCCTGGTTTGGTTGAACAGGGAGTTTATAGTTTTCTGTAAAAAAAAATGTTGATTGAATACGCCGAAACCCTCACGGCTGAACAAACATGATTACTTTCACAAGATTGAAAAACGGTTTTCAAACTGTCGAAAATCAATGGGTTGTAAATCATGGGGGTACTTTATATTAGATTTTCTGCAAAACAGAGCACATTAAGCAAAAAATGGATGGCGAGTCGAAGCTATCAGTATTGGTTGTCAAATTTTCTTTAAATGATTTTGCATTTTAGGGGGAGATATATTGTTGTCAGAAAATAAAAAAAAAACATTTGAAAATTTGAAAAAGTAAAAAACATGATAAAATGAAGAATTGAGTTTTTGTGTAAAAAGAGGAAATGATAGTACATCAGTAGACAGTTACAGTACGCTAAAGAATTGAAAAGTTAAAATGTGTTAAACGATCTCACCGTGGATGTGTCGGTAGATTTTTATACATTTAGTAAACTTTTTCGGGATATAAACTTAAATTCAAACTTGCTTATTTCGTGGGGAACACTACTTGGATGTATAGGTAACCCCTGAAATCTCGTTTGAAAGGTCCCTTTTTTTGAGATACTAGGTCTTTATACTTAGTGATATCTGGGGTATTATCCTGGGACTTCTGATTTTGCAGAAGCAATGGCCTAGTCCTCGAATAATACTTTCTGCAATGCTTGAAATATAGCATCACCCTCAGCATAAATGATGAAGACAATAAAATTACTAATCAATGCTGTTGTAAAAAAAAGATCCTCTAAAGGGGACATACCCAAGTCGATTCGTGATCTCTCTGCTGAACGGTAGTTCTGACCTGAGCTCTCACGTTTTCGTACTGTTTCATAATTTATTCCCCTTTCAGATATCATCTAGGTATACTCACCTGTAAGACTGAATATTGGGATCTGGATACAGGAGTATATTCAAGAGGTGGGACACATGAATGAGTTTAAGTTCTTAATATAAAATTGAGTTTTTGTGTAAAAAGAGGAAATGATAGTACATCAGTAGACAGTTACAGTACGCTAAAGAATTGAAAAGTTAAAATGTGTTAAACGATCTCACCGTGGATGTGTCGGTAGATTTTTATACATTTAGTAAACTTTTTCGGGATATAAACTTAAATTCAAACTTGCTTATTTCGTGGGAACACTACTTGGATATATAGGTAACCCCTGAAATCTTGTTTGAAAGGTCCCTTTTTCTGAGATACTAGGTCTTTATACTTAGTGATATCTGGGGTATTATCCTGGGACTTCTGATTTTGCGGAAGCAATGGCCTAGTCCTCGAATAATACTTTCTGCAATGCTTGAAATATAGCATCACCCTCATCATAAATGATGAAGACAATAAAATTGCTAATCAATGCTGTTGTAAAAAAATATCCTCTAAAGGGGACATACCCAAGTCGATTCGTGATCTCTCTGCTGAACGGTAGTTCTGACCTGAGCTCTCACGTTTTCGTACTGTTTCATAATTTATTCCCATTACAGATATCATCTAGGTATACTCACCTGTAAGGCTGAATATTGGGATCTGGATACGGGAGTATATTCAAGAGGTGGGACACATGAATGAGTTTAAGTTCTTAATATACCTAATTCGTATCCTGAATCAGTTGAAATTTGTATGAAAATTTAAGTGGATCAGTATATCGACAATCTAAGTGAATTGTTTAATTCTTAATGTGTAACTAAGCTCAACGGTACTTGTGACTTGTTAGAAACTGATATGATCCTCTGACGCAAACTCAAACAAAAATATTGTCTGTAAATATGTTTGTACATATTTCTTTACTGCTTTATATTTTCAGAAAAATTCAAAAAGATTTTTGATTCTGCTTTATTTTCGACAACCGATGTCTGAAATGTTGAGTGTCAAAATCTAAGTAAGCTGATTGTGTTTCTGAAAATAAAACAAGTTCATTAATTTGAAACTTGAATTTTTAACAAAAATAAAAAACAGTTTGTGATATCTCCAAGGTCATTAAGTTGGACTTGGATGATTAACTGTGGGGGATTTGGTTGCTTATATTGTTAAAGAGTCAGTTTTCAATTCTGAAACTACAAAATATTCATAAGATGTGTTAGTTTAAAAAATTGAGTGAGCCAGGTTACAATTCCTGGATAGCTGAAATTTGAAATGCTTTTACTTATAAATGGATGAGTGATTGCAGGTAAGAGTCCAGACTACGATCCTGAAAGCAGAGTCTAAGGGGGAGCCTGAAGACGAGCTCAAAGCAAGGGGGAGCTTGTAACCAGAAAGCTAGGTGTCGATCCCTAAAGCACGGAAGCTTGATGAAAGGGGGAGCCTGAAGAAGCTAAAGAAAAGGATTGATGGATGCTTACAATGATAGACATTTTGGAAAGAGCTTGAAGACTGATCAAGACTGAAGAGGTGTCATGATAGAGATTAGACACTGAAGACTTCGTCAATATCCAAGGGGGAGTCTGTTAGTGCACTATGTCTATTGACTTCGTCTTGTATCGAGTTGTGTAATAAGATAGGATAGAATGACCAGTGCTCAAGGTGCTAGAAAGTGAATTTTAGAGTTAAGTTGGTATTTTCGCTTGAAGCTGACATAGACAAATTCAAGCGAAATCAACTTAATAGATTTCGCTTGAAGATGCCATGCCCATTTCAAGCGAAACCCTCTCTAGTATAAATAGGTTCACTTGGTTATTCATTTTTAACTTTCGGATCTGAGTAGCGAAGCTCTGCCGAATCGTCTCCAGGTTGTAAATCAGTATTATATCAATATAAGAGACAGTTAAATTGAATCGAGTGTCCGTTTCATTGATTCCGCCTTTGATTCGGATATAAAGCTCTTCTGATCGACTCAGTCAGGTCATACAACGATCCTACATAATCCTTAACTTTGTTCATAAAGAGCTGCTTTAAACCAAACTTTATGCTTCTTTTAATACAAAAAAGGCAGGAAAGACCATTGCTCTAGTAAGATAAAATCTTATCTTACAACAGTAACAGATCCTTTCTTGCGTTTAGTAGGAACTACTGTGGGTTCTACATCATCATCTTCTGCCCAAGTCAATTATAATCATCATTTAGTCATAACCAAAAATTATTTTAACTGTAAATTTAATAATCTTTCTTTGTGTTTAATTAAACTTTATGCTTCTTTGAATACAAACCTATTATAACCCACAGCAGATTGTATGAATTTCAAACAACTGTGATTAAATTGAAATATAAAGCGAGAATTACAGTATATCACTTCAAAATTATAAACTCAAAATTTGAAAATCGGAGTAGCAAAAAACACATACTTTAAACGATGTTGGAACAATGATACTGGAAACAACCGTAGAACAATCATCATCATTATCATTATCATCTGCAACAGATCATTCACAATCATCATTTAGTCACAACTCAGATAACAAAACTTTAGTAAATCAACACAGATCTCAAGCAAATGAAGCCCTAATTTCAAAAAGAATAATCGGTGAACATATTCACAGATCAATAATCAACAGATGTTGTACTCATATCATAACCGTTAAGAAAAAGCAACACAGATCTATAAACATACAAATCAAACCTCAAGATGAAAGAATCTTCTAAGAGAAACACCGCAGAACCATTAGCCGGCGCCCCATCTCTTGATCTAACTCTCGAACGAAACCCTAGCAATGGTTACATGAAAAGACCCAAAACACAAAGGATTAGTATAAATAAGAGGAAATCATGAAAGTATTTCAATAAAAAAAAGAAGAACAAACCTTTTGATGAAGATAATCGATGAACAAAAGAAGATTTTATGGTGGCGTCGGGAAGAAGATTACGCTTTGGATGGAAAGAATGATCTCAATAATTGAAGGATGTAGGCAAAAATCTAATTTGCAGGGTTTGTGATGTTTGAATCGCCTTAATATAGAGAGAGAAGGAACCCTAGGCGTTTGTAAACAAAGATGAGAAGAGAGATTATAAAAGGAAAAAAAGGGATGGCACTGTTGGGCGGGAAAACAGAACTGAGGATGCCCTAATTAAGTGACACGTGGCCCAAATAACTTTCATTTATTATATATAATAGATTTATACAATACTCATTGGAAAGATGAAATGTCAAAACTGCCCATACTTAACAAAAAAAAATTTAACTGAGTTAGCACTAAAGGACACAACGTGCGGGATTTTGAAACAATAAGTACAAAACTTGCCAATTTTAAAGATAAAGGACACCGCCTGAAACTGAGTATATAGATAAAGGACAAAACTTGCAATTCACTCTATCAGAATATCTTATAACAATGTAAGAAAGCCCTTACCAGCAAAGACCGGGAGAAATTTACTTCTTTTGGGTCGATATTGTGTGAGTTTCCTATAAAAGATATACGCCAATACAACTTCAATAAGCTGTATGAGCGACTAGTGGCTTGCAAACGAAAAAGTAAGTTCTTTTACGACATAGGATTCTCATAGACATAAATACATATTTATTGTATTATTTTATTTTCAGGAGTCTTTGAGTATGTGAATGATAATTGGCTAAGTCCTCATAAAGAAATGTTTATATGTGCATGGGCTAATAGAAGTTTTAACTTTGATCGGCATATTAGCAATAGAGTTGAGAGCCAACATGCCCGCTTTAAAGGCATTTGATGAAGTAAGATCTCGCTAGACTGATTAGTGCAACATGTCATCCATATTGTTGACCAACAGGTGGTAGTAATATGGAAAAGTTTCCAAGAAAGCATCAAAGTAACAACAAACCACCACAAATTACCAATGTTTGATGACCTGTATACAAAGGTTTCCTATAAAGCACTAGACTTGTTAGAAGAAGAGCTATCATGGAAGCTAGCCACGTTGCATGACCATCATGCATCAAGTGGTTGTGAAATGCGCATGAGCCCACTTCATAAAACTTATATCTTGAAATTGATGCTTTCTTCATTCTTGAAGCAACGATACAGGTTTTTGAAGTGGGCTCCTGTAGTAGATCAGACACCGATGTCATACTTCGAGCTGAAGCGTCAAACCATATTTTTCCCGAATGAATCTCATAGGCATAATAGATTTTGATAACATTCTGATACTGAATCGCCTGCACTATGTCTTCCACCGAATAATATATCTTGTTGTAATATAGCAGTTCAAGATCTTTCTGTGATAAATTGACCAACCACATTGGATCAAGTATCTTTATCGTTCTCCAACATCCATCAGTACATAACACAATTACTGCTTCCCCTGTTTGCATGAAAATCTTGTTCCATTCTCATCAATGGCATTTTTTCATAGCTTTTGGACGTTTGTAGATTAATGACACCTTCGACTTTTCGTTTCAAGGTCTATTTAAGTCTTTGACACCACCCTCTTTGGCTGTTGTGGTTTCCAAGTTGGAAAATCATGACGAGCCTCATATCGTATAAACCGCCACATCTTTTGATCATACTTTTTACCCAATCTTCAATGGATAGAGCCATTTGGGTCGCCGTGTACAATTATTGATCCCGATGGAAAATTCGGCTCTAAGTCATTGGAGGGTTTCTTCATGGGGTATGCTAGTCCTTTAAAGCGAGTTTTCTTACCGAGCATCAATCGGGTTGTGCAAGCTCAAAATGTTGATTTTCAAAGATATACTACGCCTACTAAAAAACAAGGAGATTCTTGGCTATTCGACTACGAAGGTCTTTGGAGTTCATTCAACATGCCAGCCGAACCATCAGAGGAACGACTTGAAATGCTTTACCAGCATCAACAAGCGTTTTTGCAAGGTCAAGTTCCGAGACTGATTGTTGTCACACCAACACAATCTGGTACACACGATGCTGAAGCAGGCCCGAGTACTCAACAAGCAAAACCTCAGATAGCAGGAACAAGTGATCCCGTGATCGAACAAGTGGTGAATGAATCATCTCCAAGTTTTGATAATTCAAACGACTCTGAATCTGATGCTGAACCAACATATGATGAAGATGGGTCTACATCTGAAGGAGAAATTCAATTTGATATTTTACCAGAAGATCAGAATGAAGTAACCAGTGCATAGAATAACATATCTGTCAACACATAAGCTGTTGGACAGAATGTCACGAATTTGCAATAAGAAGTTAGCGTTTTCAACGAGGTGATGCCGAGAACATTATCTTACCATCCTCTAAACTTCATAATTGGTGATCTACAAAGCAGTGTGAAGACCCGAAACCAAGTGAATCACGGTTTAAGCTGCTTTTATACCTAAGTTGCTCCTTTACAGAATAGGTTCTCATTCAAATGTTTCATATCTTAGATAGAACCAAAGAACTGTAAAGAGGCATTAACAGAGGAGAGTTGGGTCAACGGGATGCAAGAGGAACTATCACAGTTCGAGAAACTTGGCGTGTGGAAGTGGGTGGATTTACCTGAAGACCATAAAAAGATTAGCATCAACTAGGTCTTTAAGAGCAAGAAAGACGATCGAGGCGTAATAGTTAGAAACAAGGCTCGGCTCGTGGTGCAAGGATTTTGTCACCAGAAAGGAATAGATTTCACAGATGTCTACGCTCCGGTTGCGAGGTTGGAAGCGATACGGATCTTTCTAGCATTCGCATCCTGGACAGGCTTTAAAGTGTATCAGTTAGATGTGAAGTCTGGTTTCTTATATGGAAAAGTGAAGGAAGAAGTGTACGTCGGCCAACCACCGGGTTTCGTCGATCATATCTACAAAGACAAGGTGTTGTACGGACTACATCAGGCCCCGAGAGCCTGGTATGAGACGTTATCGCATCATCTTCTTGACAATAACTTTGTCCGGGGCACTGTGGATTGCACTCTATTCACTTGAGAGACAGATGGACACATCTCGTTTTTTCAAATATGACGATGTTATTTTTGGGTCGACTAATGATACTCTTTGCAAAGATTTTGAAGCGGTTACGAAATAGAAATTCGAAGTGAGTTCTATGGGGGAAATGAAATTTTTCCTAGGACCTCAAGTAGATCAATGCTAGATGGTATTTCATCCACCAGATGAAATATGTGAACGATATCCTAGAGAAATTCAAGATAACGGACACATCTCTGATGTCTACCCCGCTTGCTCAAAATTATGGAATGTGGCGAAAAGATTGACGAGATGTTTTATCGTTCCATGATCGGATCTCTGATGTACTTAACGGCTTCGAGACCCGATATAATGTATCCGACTTACCTTTGTGCACGCTATTAGTCTAGTCCGAGGGTTTCTCATCTGATGATCGTCAAACATATTTTATGCTATCTCAAGGGTTTCCCGGGAACCGGTCTCTGGTACCCTCGAAATGACGATTTCGATCTTCAAGGATACTCGGATTCAATCTTAGGATGTTGTAGGCTGAAGTCAAACTCTATAGCTGCAGACTGCTAATTCTTCGGCTCACGATTGGTAACGTGGAAGTGTAAGAAACAAACCACGGTCTCTCTCACAACCTGTGAGGCAGAATACGTATCTGCTTCCCACTGTTGTTCTCAAATCCTTTGGATTCAACAACAGATAAGGGACTATGGATTGCAATTTCTTAACACGCCTATATACGTAGATAATGAGGCCGCAATATCGATAACTAAAAATCCGGTTCATCACTCTTAAACAAAGCATATCGGAATACGCTATCACTTTATCCGAGACTATTTCGAGGAAAAGTTAATACGTGTCAAAAATCCACACTGATGAACAAAAGGCTGATTTATACACATTGTGACAACTGTCACCAAACCGGTAATTTCCGTAATATTTATTTATTATTTATTATCCGCGATTATGTGCTTAACCGTCAACATTGTGTGATTACTTGCTTTACATATGAATTCATGCATGTTTTATACTTCAAATATTGCATTGTGCATTACATTAAGCCTTGCTTCAGAAAGACTAGTAAACTCACCGGTAAGACACGCTGTGTCAGCACTTTCGCAGAAAGCAGTCAGACAATAGATTTAGGGCCTAGGAGTAGGTCCAACATCAAAAACACATTAAAATCCAAGTGTGGATACAGGGGTTAACATATACACTTTACGGAAACTAAGATACGCACTAAAAGACACCCGAAACTCACTTTAAATGCTGAATTCTGCAGAATTCAGTAGAAAATCAGCAAAAACAACATTTTAACACCAAAATATTATGCAGAATTGATGTTTTAGTGGCCAGAATAACTTACAAAGTGTCGGGAATTGAAACTGTCACAAAAGGTGCTTCATACCTAGTAAAATTGTGCAATTTAGCACTTTAACGAACTGTTAACGAAACAAATAACCGGACACTACCCAAAACATCAAAATTAGACTAGAAGCATTGTTTTTATGATATTAAGCTAGTATTGGTGATAAAACACCTTGAAAATCATAAAAACACCTAAACACACTTAAACTAACTTAAACCTTCTAGTTTACATTTAAAACCTTCACCTTCCAAAAATTACAATTTACCCCCCCTCCCAATCCATAGCCGGCCCCAAAGTGGCCCCCGCACCTTTCCATTAAACAAATCACTAATGTATGAAAGTATGGGACAAAGAACCCCTTGGATAAACACTTGTTGGAAAGGTTTTATAAGTGACCATAAGAATGTTAAACCTTATCATTTCTCACATTCAAAATTCATCTCCTTCCTTCCTTCCCTCTCCTTGCTCTTGGCTCACATACAACACACACACATCCACCATTTTCAATCTATTTCAAGGCAATCTAAGCTTGTTCTAAGGTGTATGGAGGCTATCTAAGAAGACTACAAGTGCTAGAAGTTGAAGGACCTCTTGGAGGAGCTATTAACCTCTCATATTCATCAATCTTCATCCTTCTTGTGCCACTTTCCTAGCCAATAGAGCTAGTTGTAAGCCTCCTAAGCACTAATTTAGTTCATGTTTATGTTATGTACAAGTTACACCATCTAAGAAACTAAACTTGAAAAGATGAAGATGTAAGAATCTAACATAATCATGAAGAAAACTAGTGATTTTAGTGATTTTTGGTGTATGTAATGAAGTTGTTGATGTTGAATCTTGTGTGTATGTTTAGATCTAGCATGTTAAGCTTGTTGGAAGCTTAGATCTAACAAGTTTAAGCATGGATCTTGAAAGATCCATGGTTAAACTTAAAGATGAACTTGTGAAACACTTATGTGCACTTGAAAGATGATTTTGAAGTATGATCTTGTGTTCTTGAAGTAACAAAGTGTATGTAAAACTAACTTTTGAAACTAAAATCCATGAACAGCTTGTTAAAAATTCAACAAGAAACTTGTTTATGAAAGATTTAAGGGTGTTAAGTATGGATCTTGAAAGATCCATGACGAAACATGGTTTTAAACATAAAGATCTTTCTAATGAACATAAAAATGGTTTTAGAACATGATTCTCAAGACTTTGAAACCATAAAACTCATGGATGGTTTGGTTAGTAAATTAAAGTTTCATAAAAAGTTTGTTTAAAATTTACAAGAACACTTGAATTTGAAAGATCATTATATGCAAAGTGTAGATCTAAAAGACTACACATTTAAAAAAAAATCAAGTTCATCATAATGTTTTACATGAAGAAATTAGTGTATGTTATTTGTGAAAATTGTTGGAAATTGTTTTTGGTGATGAAAAGAAAATAAACACATGTTTTGAAAACATGGAAAACCTCCATTTTTCGGTGAAACTAAGTCAAATTTTTTATAAAATTTTGACACTTAGAAAAATATAAGTTTTTGGTGAAACTTATTCCGCAAAAATTCACGTAAAAATATTTACCAAGGTTTCCTAATTTTTGCATGAAATTTCAAGTTAAGAAATGATGATTTCTTCAAGTTAAAAATTAATATTAAGTATGTATATTTTTAGGAGAAATATATATATTTAGTGATCCACAAATTTTGTGCTAAGTGTATATTATTTGTATTATATGTAGTTGTGTATTAGGAACTTGAAAAATATACATACAAATACATGAGAATACTTATGTATACAAGTATACAAAAAATCCTCTCAAGAAGAGTACTTAGACAATTTTTGGACATAACTATATAAATTTGGACAAATATATAACTATTACCAAGTAATGGAAATTATACAAAAATAAATATATATATTCTCTCAAGCATGACAAAATATATATATTCCACACAAATCTTAAAAATATATTATTTTTAAGAAATAAAATTCCGGAAAGTAATAAAAATCAAAGTATTGATTTTTGGGCAAACAATGTAAAATACACAAATATTTACATAGAAATACAAGTATACTTTCCTAAGTGCACTTGCACAAAAATAATGTTGAGAATATTATTTCACAAAATACTTATATTTATTTTTGGAAAAATAATATAAGTAACATATATGGACTAGTTAAAAATAAAGTTTATTTTTGACACTTATTACTTTGACAAAGTCTACATAAACCAATATATATTTTTAAGAAGTAAAATATATATTTACAAATAAACAATACAAATTCAAAGTGCAAAGACACGACGAACGGGCAAGACCCGACAAACAAGGGCACGACCATCACAAGAGTTGAACATACAAAAGACAAATACACAAACTTAAGATGGTGACTTGTACTTGTGTGATACAAGTCTAGTAACTAACGTACATAGAATAATTATAGGTCACGGCGCTTACAAACACATCCGGTGAAGTTTACGACGCGAGCTACGTAAAACTGTGAGTTCATGTCCCCACTTTTAAACTTTTACCTGTTTTCTAAACTTGGGGAAAATACATGTACTATGGTATGTAGAACACAAAACTAAGGAATGACACATAGATCATGTGACGAATAGGGTGTCATAAGCACCATTAATCAACTATATACCTAGACCGCGGAACAAAAGGTTAGATCTAATGGGTTTCAGGCAGCCACACTCTTGGCCACTTTGTTACCGAGAGTGCTTTTGGATCTCTAGTCGTGAACCGACAAGTAAAATGCCTATGGTTTGGATGCTTCCTATGTCGTGACATATGTTAATGTCGTAGCTAAACATTAGCGATCTCGTATTCCTTACATTTATAGAACTCAGTTCACAAATACGTTTTACAAATTACATACCATGTTTTCATACAAGTATACAAACATTCTATACGAAAACTGCATGAATTCACACCAACTTATGTTGACGATTTTCCAAAATTTACATGTATTTCAGGTAACTAAGTGGATATATGTGCGGTCTCCTTGCTCAAGATGGTTGTTTTGGTTTCAAGTGTTTATGTGTCGATACTCCGTTGCCACTTTTGTAGGATTTGTTTGTGATATTCCTCCTTCTGTGGAGATATAATGAACAAAACCTTGATATTTGTTTTTGAAATGGTGTTGTAGACTTTTTCGAACAATTAACTTATGTCGTGTTGTAAACTTAAACTTGACTTTTGTTTTGGATGATAAACTATCAATGGCAATATGGAGTTATTTTGCTTTCATGTAGCATGTTTACTATTCGTATGCAATGAAAACCTTTCAGATCACACCTCGTGTTTCTGCCTTAGAAATGGGTGTGATAGATTGGTATCAGAGCTGCGATTGTAACCAGGATTCCTTCTCGAGTCTAGACTACAATCCTTAGGATCCTCTCACGAAAACAATTTTTCAAAAAGTTTTTCATTGCATAAAACGTTCCGCGACATCCAATACCTGAACTTGTTTTTCAAGAGTCAAGTAAGGACACCACGTGACTTAGAGTACACAGAAGTAGCACTTATCTTTGACTAGGGACTACTTGCAACATTGTGTGTAACTATATATATATATATATATATATGTGTGTGTGTGTGTGTGTATAGGGTAAAGATCATTTCAGAACTACTTTTATTTTCAGAACTTGCAGAACTCATCTACACCATTGAATAATTTAATCAATGGCTCATAGCTATAATGTTAATTTGGTAATTAAATCCAAAAGTAGGGAGATTAAATAAAGGAATTAAGGGTATTATAGGGACTTTAAACTAAAGTTTTAATTAACATCTCCTATAATTACTCATCTCCCTTAAATCACGTTATTTTGGTATTACTCTAGCCTATTTCCAACGTATCTTCAATATTCTTTCTTTCAATCTTTAATCGGTTCCAAATCAATTTAGAAAACCAGTGAATGTAAATTATTTGTGAAAGAGATAATGCGTATAGAATCGCCGTCAAATGAAGAAGCAGAGAGGATATGTATTTGCAATTCAAGTTGTTCTAGCATCGTTAATGATGCTGCAGCAGCTTCACATGCCTCTAAGGAAAGACAAAAAAAAACAAACATGTAACTTGTTATATTATTTTAACTATTTTGTTTAAGGAAATTATTTATTGGAGTTTCAAACCTTTTGATTACAAACAAAGTATCCATGTAATTTATATTGTTATTAAATTTTTATTATTATTTGAATCAGTTCATCGAACTTTTATGCTCATGGATTTTTTTTTCTAGAGTTCATCTATTTTTTATTCATCATTTAATTTCAAATAAATGATTAGTTTAATTGTTTTTAAAGATTTACATAAATGGTTGTTCAATATTTAGTTTAAGTAAACCGATAATCAGTTTAGGTAGTTACATGTATGTAAATATTATATGTACACGTATGTAAACTACATATATGGAATTTCTGTTATATGAATCCAACTTCAATTTCTTCTTTTCATTTCATGTGAATAGGTTTTATGTTTTAGCATGTAAAAAGGCTTAATTGCAAGCAAAAATGAAAATGGATAAAGACGATAGATACGTTGTTTGGTTTTATTCTTAGCAATGGATTGTCATAACATATTTTGACTAGCCTTTCTAATTCTTGCTTTTATGGTTTCTTCGTGACTTTTTTTACATGTTCGTAGCATAAGAAAGTTACAGTATCAAAATCTACATATATAAATAGACAATCAACAAAAACATATTAATTTCAAAGATATCTATGATCTCAGTTTAAATATTTACATATATATAGATATTATATTTACACACAGGTGGAACGTTTACATTAATTATGCAAGGCGTCCAATTTGAAAAATATATAACTGGTTTGAGTTTTTTCATATATGTAAATAGACATTTGGTTTAAGGGAATCGATGATCAATGCGAATGTGTCAATATATGTAAATATTCCACTTACAAATGTGTTAATTAAACATTTACGTGTTTAGTTTAAAGAAATCGATAATCAATGTGAATGTGTACATATATGTAAACATTCTACCTACAAGTATGTTAATTAAACATTTACATATATGCATATGAATCGACTATCATTTTGAAAAATGTATGGTCATTATCAAGATTTACATATAAGTAAATAAAAGATTAATTGTAAAGATTCAGATTGAAAATTTACATACTTAATGAGTTCGATTCTTTAACATCAACGTGAAGAGATGAAAGATCAGTTTGTTCTTTAACATAGCGGTAAATCCATAAAAAATTGAGAGAGGAGAGATGAGAAACTAATTAAATGCAGAAAAACAGAAAGATATAATTTATTTATTAATTAATAGGAGAGCGAAACAATTTAGTGGATTACTATTATACCCTTTCTCATTTATTTTTAAATTGTTAACATTAAAAAGAATGAATGGTTCACATTGGTTCTGCAAGTTCTCAATATAAATGAGTTCTGAAAAGAACCCAACCCTATGTGTATATTAAGTAGAATTTATTAATACGTAGATATATATATATATATAGGGTCGGGATTTAGAGAAAACGATAGAAAGTGTGAGAACGGTGAGAACGCTTAACGATCGTCCGATCAAAACAATCTATGGACTAGATTGGCGCGGTGGCATTTTCGTAAATAACATCAATTTTATTACGTGGACGCGCTTCATTAAGGGTAAAAGGGTCTTTTGACTACTCCACACAGAATGTCAAAACATGAAATAAAACGCCAAAAACAAAAATCACAGACCATTCTAAATAAAACGCCATTAAATATAAAACGCCAAACTTAATTATAGTAAAATCCCGCCTAAAAAAACGGCCAAAAAAATCCTATATATACAACATCTCAGACCTTCAATTAAAAACACACACAAAAACCCAAGCGCCATTTTTCATATATCCCATTCGCCTTAGAAACGCCAAAAAACCCAAACATCAAATATCTTGTACCCCAAAACGTTTTTTTTTGAAATTCAGTTTGGCTGTCAGTAAAAGATTTCGCTCAATGAAATAGACAAAATCCTTAAGTGAGGATATTGTCCATTTCATTGAGTAAAATCTCATTGACTTATCTTAAACTTCCATCCAATTTATAACGCCAAAACATACAAAAACATTATTGAGGTTTGTTGTCAATAAAGTTTAGCTGTATGGGGTGAACAACATTGTCAGTTATCTTTCTTAACCGAGTATTAACAATGTTGTCCATATCATACAGCAAAGTATTATTGATTTTAGCATGATCAAAATTTGAGGTTTAAGGTGATCTTATTTCTTGGCGTTCTATTTATCGGTAAAACGCCAAAAAAGTAAAAAAAATCAAACATCGTTGATTGTAAAAATTCAAGATTGTTGGCTGAAGGATATAAACTCAATAACATTTTGCTGCATGAGATGGACAAATCTTCAAGAAAAAGATGCTGATGTCAGACTGTATGCTTCCAAATAGCAACACAAAAAACTACTTGAAAAAAAAAACAAAATGAATAATACGAAAGTCGAACCAGCCAGTTAACATGATTCAAAAAGAGAAGAAAGAGACCGGAGACAGAGAAGATTTGGAAGATCAATTGTTTATGTATTCTTTTTTTTTATTTTCCTTTTCAGTTAATTGTTATATAATAAAGACGCCATATATAATAAAAAAGCCAAAACAGCCAAAATGCTTGTTTAAACGATATCATCAAGTTAAACGCCACCAAAAAACTCCCAAACTATAATAAAATTACTTTGAAAAATTATTATAAAAAACCCAAAAAAATAAAATAAAATAAAATAAAAAATAAAAAGCAAACTTGAAAATGTAACTAGAAACAGTAAATACAAAATCGGTAAAAACTGAAGAATCTAAAACGCCAAACTTGAAAGATGGGACGTCTTACAGAGTTCAGAGATAAAGCTTATCAAAAACATTAATTACAAAACAGTAACTGAAAAGGCGAATACTTTATTATAATAATGCACTGCCTAATTTAGGCGCCAAAAAGACATCCTATAAAATGATACATCTCAGCAACTTCCATTTGATCAAACTAAAAAAACAAACGCCAATATTACTAAATACTACCAACTGTAAAACGCCAACAAATAAACTGAATGAATTGTTATCAAAGGGGAGTAACTTAGAAAGATTTTGCTGCATGAGATGGACAAAATTTCAAGAAAAAGATACGGATGCCAGTCATATGGCATTTTGTATTTTGTATTTTTTGTTCTTGAAGAAGGTTTGGATGAGGAGAAGAGGTCAATGACACTGAAGAGTGGGTTCACTATAAAGATGAAGATCCAGATAAAGAAAAAGCAAAAAACCCACTCAAACGCCATAGATCTATGTCCCCAAACATCCACAAAAAAAGCCAGTTCAACAGACGAGCAGGCAAAAAAAATCAAACCGATGGGTTTGTTAAGTTTTACATAAAACGCCATATATTTGGTGACAGTTCTTGTACTATTAAAGAAGAGAGAGACTGATGACAGTGAAGATTAGGAAAAGAGATTCGATTAGGATTTTTAATTTATTTCCTTCCGTTGTATTTTTTTCTTGTGGTTGAAATATAATTTAACAATAGTAAAACGCCAAGATACCACAAATGCCAAAATGTTTATAAAAAATAGATCAATAGGCCATTTTGTTTAAAACGCCTTGGAAAACGCTATTCAAATAGATTTCCTGCCCCCTGGGTTCCAATGGCATATGATGTGAATAAACGCCAAAATGTTGATACAATGAAACGATTAAAACGCCATTAATTATTGAATTTGGTTAACTCCAAAAATTTTAAAAACCAAAAATTAAAACAACATTGGGAAAAGCGGGACTGGAAAAGTAGAAGATGAAACGACAAAAAAGCCCCTCCACCCTTTTCTAAGCGGCGTGACACGTGTTGGACCAGAAAGCGGTCTCACCGTTCTCACACTTTTGAGTGTTTTCTCCCGATCCTGTTTCTCTCTCTCTCTCTCTCTATATATATATATATATATATATATATATATGGCGTAGCATTTCTTTACAAGCTATCATGTCTTCCTCCATAAGTAGCGGGATATATGACGAGCACGACCCGATGGATATTGCCTCTGACGATGATGAGATTCCAGTATCCCAAGAATACCTCGCAAACGCGGACCTCGAGGATGGAGACGTATTCGACATCGCCATCCTAGACGTAGCATCACCTATTGTGTCTGTCATTGACATCTCTTCTGATTCTGACCATGATTCTGTTGCCGATTCTTTTGAGTCCGTGACCTCTTCAGCCCTTCTAGCTGCTGGACTAGGGGCTTACCCACTGATGATGTTGATGCTATATCAGTTGCACCAGCTTCTCCTGTTCACGTTCTTACACCTACTCATACACCTCCTCACACTCCCACTCACGTAGCCAGTGACAGCTCTTCACGTCCACCTGTCTCGGCGGACCATTCTAGTGGTGCACGTAGTATCCGTTATGCTTCAGCTTTTCCGCATACACCTCCTACTCACGGGGGAGATGTCACACCCCAACCGATGGCGAAAACATCGGGATAAGACGAATAAATTGCTCAAAACATCATAACACTATGCGACAATATAAATTAAATTGAATTTCATAAATTGCTAAAGTATAATAGAAAGAATCAACATAAACAACATTGTTTTGAATATACAATCTAAATGTGTTTCTAAGTCCACTGAAATCTTGTTTCTTCACCTAGCATCATCTTGTCTATTGAACCTGCAACATGTATTAAAATAGAGTTCAATGCGAAAGCAAAGGCGAGTATACAAGTTTGATACATAGTATAACATAGAATAAAATTGTTTAACGTGCTCGTATCCAACATGAACAACAATATGCAAGTTACTAGTACGCTGAGATTGTGTAACAATATGTTCAAACCCAAGTTTCCAATGCGTTAAAATAGACTATCCCAATAGTTTAACGGGAGGTAAAATAGTTTAACTTAACAATACCCCAAGTCTCGTGGGCGGCGCATTAATCCTATAGCGCTATAATTGTTAAGGTGGGCTAGCAAAGTTAATGAGCATATATCAACACAAATAGTTTACGTAGCATACGAGATTAACAAGCATCAAATTGTTCAAAGTTTCACTCCCACTAGACTAGCGGGAGATTAACATGTTTCAATATGGATAGAGTGTGATTCAAAAAGTTTCAAGTGTTTTTGTGTGTTTATATAGAATACATGTTGCACCCAAAAGTGTTTAAAAGTAAAAATGGGTTCGAGTATACTCACAAAATTGCATATGCTTTCCGATTATCCATTATGACGAAGTTGTTGAGACTAGAAGTTTGAATATGTTCGATTCGGAATTCTAAGGGATGGTTACATTAGGGTTTACGGATTTGAAGTTTACGGACATGAATTTAGACATATGAAAATAATCATCCATCACATATGATGTTTAGATGATATACTTACTAACTTGACATTTGTAACACCTCGCAAAATCACGTTAAATATAATAAAGACACGTGTCATAAAGATTTATCGTATAATGAATTGATTCCGAGGGACTAAAATTGTCAAACAATGTAAATATGTAAGTAAAAGGATCCAAAGTGTCAACATGCCAATCTTGTGCCTCTGATTGACCTCACACGACGTTCGTATTCTTTAATGAATAAATTGTCAGACATAGAAAGTCGTTTGTGCTTAAATTGAGAATTTTACGAAGCATAGGGGTTAAAAGTGTCAACATGTTAAATGTTACCTCTGAATGACCTTTCAACAATCCCAAAAGCATTGTAATATTTGTATATTTCTCTCTCAAGAATATTGGATAGTAATTTCATGGAGTTTCGATGAAAACAAGACTTTTCGGGTGATCTCACAACTAACCGGGAGCTTAACGGAGTTAATTTATGACCCAAGGCACTTGTTAGTTAACTATGAGGGTCAATAGTGCAATAAAAGAAAGTTATTTAAACTTAAAATGGACCAGGGACTGAAAATGCAAGTTTTGTAAACTTTTAACCGGAGCAGCCCATTGTCGCTGGCCACGTAGGCCCTCATCAACTCTTACGCGGGCCGCGTAAGAGTGCCAGGGACAGAAAAATAGGACAGCTGCATGTTGCAGCCTGTCCACCGCCATTGCATGGCTGTTTTCGATACCAGGGACTGTGCAACTGGTTTTTACTGCCCTAGGGACACTTGGGAGCATCTGGTAACATCCTAGGGACAAATGCAAAGATCTTAGAGCATCAAACTTCCTATATAAGAGCCTTGTTTGTTCTTGTGTTCATTCACACTTTGAAATTTTACTCTCAAACACTTCTCTGGAGCCTCCTGGACTTCTAAGAAGCTCTCATAGTCTAAATCTTCGTGCTAAGGAATCTTGTAAGTGTACTTAGCCTCTGTAATTAAGTTTTCATTAGTGTAATGACCGAAAGTCAAAGTTAGCGTAATTACGCTTTGACTTTGTGATTAATCACTAATGGTCCAGCCATTATTCGAATTGAAAGTGGCTATGTGTTGGTAATTATGTAGGTGTTAAACCCTTAAAAGGGCACCTTCTAATTATCACATTATCTCAGTCAATCGTCGGGTCAAAGTTATAAACAAAAAGTCAAACGGGTCAGTTTTTACAAAATAATTCATAACTGATAATGCAGAGGTTATGAAACATATTTTAACACTTAAACAACTTGGTAAATAATATAAGAACATGTTTAGGCATGTTCAACCCGACAATTCTGAGTTTAGGCTGGATTCGCAACCGAAAGTCGCAAAAGTAGACTTTTGCTTTGACTTTCAATTTTGACCCGATTTAGCTTAGTTTAGATATGTCTTAGGGTTCCTTTGGGACCACATTATATGTTAGCATAACCCTCTGAGGTTATGCTACATGGTTCCTTAAATATCTGATTCATTTGCATGTTCCCGTTAAATGCTTAAATATGGACCATTATGCCCTTTTATCATTAAAATGAGATTTTTGGAAATGTGAGAGGACCAAAACCTTTATTACTGATATATTAGTATGTCCTAAAAATTTGACATCCGTTTCTTGTCTAAAATAAGAGTTATGCACGATATCGTAAAACAAAAGCTTTTTGTTAATTAAATGGCATTTTCCGCATAAATCATGTTTAAACCCAACTTTTGACACCAAACTTGCTACCCACTATTATAATATAATATTTAGGGATTTTTGGAATTTTTTTTCAAATTTTATACTGATTATATTATAGAGTTCTAGTGTAAATTCGGTATTGACGAAATTGCCCTTTTCATTGATAAAATGAGTTTTACATAACATTTTGATACCAAACCTTTTTCTACTGATATCATTTGTTAAATAAAATATTTCAAACACTTGAGACTGATCAAAATCTTAGATTTCCTTTTTCAACCCGAATATCGTCAAATACCGACTTTTATGCGATTTAGGCGTATAGTATGGTTTAAAACCATATTTGGCACCTAAGACTTGTTACCTACTGATGTTATGGATAAATTTGTATACTTTAACAGTAAGTTCAAGTTTTGAAATCAGATTTCCAAATTTGACCCTTAAAGCATATGTGAAATGACCAAAATGCCCCTACGGTGCATAGTTTGGCGATAAATGATAAATTTCACATATGTATGATATCTTATTGATGTAACTTGTTAAAATAAATATTTTTACCGATTATTTTAGACCAGAACCTCAGATTACTATTTAAACACTTTTATAAACTTTAAAATGACCAAAATACCCTTACGGGGCTTAAATTGGTTTTAAATTCGTTTTGGGCATAACGGGAGATATCCTACTGATATCATATCATATTTAAAGCATAATAACTTATGGAACTTGTACATGGCTCCTTTGGTTACCCGTTATGCATATTCGCGTTCGGTACGGTTTATGTAACAAGTTTGCATAAATTAACGGAAACGGGTCAAATCTTATCATTTTTACTTCAAAATCCAAAATGTGTTTAGTTTACCCATTTTATACAAGTCTTCACACTTGTTGGGTCTAAATCACATTCTAATCCGGTCTTCGCTTAATCTTGCGTTTTGAACCGTAAATCTTTCTTTAAAACTAACCGGTCTAAGTTTAAACTTAAATAAGACCCGTTAGGAATCTAATAGGTTATTAAAACCTTTGTTCCAGATTAGGAGCCCAGTAAAAGCTGCTTGTACATGCTGACTTGATATACGGCTGAGAATAAAATTATATTTTAGCTCAGGTAAATACTTTTAACTTATTTTCCCTTATACGGGCTTGGGATACTGTATTTAATAATACCGCTTGGTCGGGTATTGAATCTTTAATCGATTAGTGGATAAATCATTAAGATAACCCGTTTTAATATGTTTTGTTTGATCTAAACCTTTGGGGGGTTAATGACCGTGTCCTGGATATCCTTGGCTCATTCATTGAAATGCCCACGACTTAAGCACGGGGTGTAGGCATACACCTGACAATGCGTATGTAAAAAGATATACCCGCCTATTGAGGATAACTCGCCGTGGGTTTATATTATGTGGTGTGTCAATTAATCTTGTTCCGACTTCTATCCCGGGTCCTGAACGTACGACAAACATATAAATCTGTATACAAGATTATTTTTAATAATTGTTCCAAGTTATAAAAGAATATTTGTGCCTTATGTAGTTAAATCAATTTTCTTAAATGTTTTCAAAAAGAGTCAGTTAATTGTATTTACCAGTGTAAACTGACGTAGTTTTTCAAAAAGACTAAGTGCAGGTACTACGCGTAATGGGCTGTAACTCCTGAGTATTAAATAAAGAGTCTTGCAAGCCTTGGATACTTAAAATCTATTGAACCACATTACTTTCTGTTTTAGATCCACCCGTGGATCCATTTACAATCTGTTGTATAATATTTTATTGTAATTTCAACTCGGTTTGTATAATTACTTTTAGACTTCCGCTGTGCATTAAACTGTGATTAATTTACTATGATGATATCAACTAAGTCACGATACTCCCCACCTGGCCCACCGGTAATACGTGGAAATATCGGGGTGTGACAGGTTGGTATCAGAGCCAACATTTAGTGAATTAAACACTAGCCTTTTGTGTTTAATCTCAATGACACAGTTGCACATTCCTCGACTTCCGAGTCTAGGCAAAGGACTTAGGATTAATCCTAATCTTAGTTGGTTTTTGTCTTTTGTTGTTTTCTTTTGTTTTGACAGGATCAAAGACACAATGCCGCCACGTATTAGAGGTAGAGGTGGAAGAGGAAAGGCACCAATAACTGCAAGGAATGACCACGAAGCCGGGCCATCTCACCGGCGTATTCCATCAGCGAACCTTAGCTCTAGTCCTCACGAGGATTGGAGAACCTATTTGGATCCTGCGAGACGCTCTGTCTTGCTCAGTTCATCACCGTCTTATCATGATTCATTCGGGCTACATCAGAATGACGAGTCTGACCATTCTCATCATTCCTTTATACCTTTGCAGCGGTCGAGTTCGCATCGTGCTTTCCAGGACCCGACTCCCTACTTCCAAAGCCGGTTCAATCTGATGAACCAGGTTCAATAACCAGAGGGTCTAAACCCTTTGGGGCCAGCTGATCACTATCCTGAGATGTAGTACATAGAGATGGATGAAGATCCATATCCTGAGATGCCACCAAGTGGGAAACCGACGTATCCCATTGAGATTTCCAGCGGATCATCATTTCATGGTTCGCTTTACAGGGGCCCAGACAGTTTTTCTGAAAGATGGGCCACTTACAACTGGGAGTACACTCCCCCTTTCAACCCACCTTCACAACAGCAGCATGATCCCTCTGAGGATTCACGTTTCCAGGCAGTCACGACACCGCCGCCGCCAAAACAGCAACTGCCTCCAGAACCACCTAGGCGAAGAATATCAGGTGCACGGATGTCCGTGCGAGGGGGTTTCCACTTCAGCACCCCCCAACACTCCAGCGGCAGCCACTACCTGCCGCTATATGAAGACCCGCAAATGGGTGGGCCTTCAAACCCAGCTTCTGAAGTCGACTCTGCTCCAGTCGCACCACCACCGCCCATGGGTTATGAAAACCCAATTCCTTCTTACGCCGATGCAGCGGCGTATAACCCGTTTGAACAACAAGCTTATTCAGGTTACAACTACTACAATGCCCCTAATGTTGACACGTACCTCGAGGCGGTGAACTACAATGCTCTCCACCCCAAAGGACCCTTTCAAGCTGCGTACCCAACTGGGTACCCAGCATATGGGTATCAATACCCACCACCTTCTCAACCACTGCCGCAGCAGCCGCCGCAGATCCAACCACCGCAGCAACAGGAAATCCCTCAACGGTTGCATGAGGTGGAGCAACAGGTTTAGGAGGAGCGTAGAAGCCGCCGGGGTCTACTTAATGGTTTGGCAAACCTAATAAAGGGGAAAAAGAAGAGGGATTATTGAAATTCCTTAATTATTTGTTTTGTAAGTCTTATTTTTAATTAAGTCCCTGTGTGGACATTTATTTATGTATTTGGTCCCTGCGTGGACTTATCTTTCTTATTCATGTCCCTGCGAGGACAATATTATTTATTTAAAAGTCCCGTTTAGGGCAATTATGTACTTCTTTTAATTTTTGGGATGTTTTAATTTAAATTTCATTTGTCATTATATGTATGAATATACTATAAATCAAAATATCATTCCATTTTAAAGTTGAGCTGCCAATAAAATATTAAAGGAAATCTTGAAGCATAACCTAACCCATATGTCATTTTAGACATGGCCCTGATGCTAAAACCTTTTTAAGATTCAAATCCTTGTTAACATCTGAAAGCATGTTAGCACTCTTGGCAAATATGATTCGATAAAATCACACCAGTCATCCTTGTATTGGATTTTTCCAATTCCTTATTCTTACCTAATTTAAATATCCATTAGTGATAAAGTGCCTGCGGGCCATATTCATTGTCCAATAAGACAAAAAGACAGTTGTAGTCTACGACTCCCTGTCAAGAAAAGGTAATGAACTATTTTCAAACCTTAATGCCTCAATCTTATAAGATCATGGCTATTAAATTTTAAAACTGTCATTGTGACTAGGCCTTTTGTGCCACTTTAATATCTTTAATGATTTATATCTAGGGATAAATTATAATGAAAACCCTAAACAAATATGACTAACAAATTAATCAATATGGTTTATATTTACCATGGTTAATGAATCGTCAAAAATGACAATTCCATAATAAGACTTTTGAATAAATCATTGTCGTCATTTTTATGTAGCAATCAAGCTACATGGCTGAATCAGATGAGGTTAACAGTCACCCCAGGGAGAGAAATGATACCACCAGAGTTAATGTAGTTGGTGCAGACCTACAAGTGTTAATAGATAATCCTGTTACTCGAGCCCTTGACAGACAGTTTAAAGAATCAAGCGGTACTCGCACCAGGACTCAGTCTGTACCTCATACGAAACCACCTTCCAAGACTCATACATCTCACAAAGACGATTCTCATCACTCATCAAACCAAAGGAGTGTCCCGTGTAAGCAGATCGTGCTTAATCAGGAACCACGTGTTAAAACCTGTTCTTATAAATATTTTGTCTCTTGCAAGCCAAGGACTTCACAGGAGAAAAGGGAGCCATTGATTGTATGAAATGGCTCGATGAGATGGATACCATGGTTGACATCAGTGGTTGTGCAGAAAAGGACATTGTGAAGTTTGTTTCACAATCATTTAAGGGTGAAGCTTTAGCTTGGTGGAGGTCATTAATCCAAGCTACAGGGAAGATTCCGTTGTATAATTTGTCTTGGGATCAGTTTGTTGAATTGATTAGGGAAAATTTCTGTCCTCAGCATGAGGTGGAAAGGATTGAAACCGACTTCTTGACTCTGGTCAAGAAGAACTTGGAATGTCAGGCATACCTTACAACTTTCAACACCATGTTCCGATTGGTTCCTTATTTGGTCACACCGGAACCAAAGCGCATAGCTCATTTTATTGGAGGTCTAGCTCCAGAAATCAAGGAAAATGTGAAAGCATCCAGACCTACCACTTTTAGGACGGTGGTTGATCTGTCTTTATCACTTACTCTTGATGCGGTTAGGCAGAGGTCGCTTAAGAATTCCGATGAAGGGAAGAGGAAATGTGAGGATGAGAATTCACGCCGTTCTGATAAGAAATGTAAGGGGAACTCTGAGTATAAGAAGGGTTCTGGATTCAAAAAGGATAATCAACAAACAAGTGAGAAGCCCAAATGTAAAACCTGCCAGAAGCGCCATTTAGGGAAGTGCAGGTTCGAATCAAAGTCTCAATCGCAGCCTAGAGTTTGTGGGATCTGCAAATCAAACGAGCATAGAACATTAGATTGCAAAAAAATGAAAGATGCAACTTGTTACAATTGTAACGAGAAGGGACATATCAAGACTAACTGCCCAAAATTTGCAAAGAAGCCTGAGGAGGCTAAAAAAACCAATGCTCGGGTCTTTCAGATGAATGCTCAGGAGGCCATTCAGAATGACAATGTTATAACATGTACATTCCTTATCAATGATGTTTATGCTAGAGTGTTGTTTGATTCAGGTGCAAACAAGTCTTTTGTAGACAATAAATTTTGTAAGTTATTAAATCTGACTGTTAAAACTCTAAGCATAAAGTATGAAGTAGAATTAGCCGATGGCACCATAGAGACTGTTTCAACAATCTTGGATGGATGTTTTATATCCATTAGGAATCACTCTTTTCCGTTGTCCTTGCTTCCGTTGAAATTAGTAGGATTTGATATAGTGATAGGCATGGATTGGTTGTCTCGCAACCAAGCCCAAATTGTATGTGATAAGAAGCAAGTGGTTAACAAGACTCCTTATGGTGAGCCATTAACAATTCAGGTAGATACGTAGTATGGGTTACCTAAGCAAGTGTCCATGCTTAAGGCATCGAAGTGTTTGAAGAAAGGTTGTGTCATTTATATGGCACAGGTAACCATTGATGAACCAAAGCCCAAGATCGAAGACATCCTCGTTATTTCTGAATATCCAGACGTTTTTCCTGAAGAACTACCTGGTTTACCTCCAGATAGGCAAGTGGAGTTCAGGATCGATATTATTCCTGGAGCAGCACCAATTGCAAGAACACCCTATCATTTGGCACCAATTGAGATGAAGGAATTGAGAACACAGCAAGAATATAAAGTTTGATTGGGGTCCCAAGCAACAAGAATCTTTCGAGATTCTTAAACAAAAGTTGAGCAATGCTCCTGTATTGACATTGTTAGAAGGAATTGAAGAGTTTGTAGTGTACTGCGATGCATCGCACACTAGTATGGGTTGTGTGCTTATGCAGAGAGGCAAGGTTATTGCCTATGCTTCACGTCAATTAAAGGTGCACGAAAAGAATTACACCACCCATGATTTCGAATTGAGTGCCGTTGTGTTTGCACTAAAGCTATGGAGGCACTATCTGTACGGAACCAAGTGTGTGATCTATTCTGATCACAAGAGCCTTCAACATCTGTTTAACCAGAAGGATCTTAACATGAGACAGCGTCGATGGATGGAGACACTGAATGATTATGACTGCGAAATACGCTATCATCCTGGCAAGGCAAATGTAGTCACTGATGCCTTGAGCAGAAAGGAAAGGGTTAAGCCTATTAAAATTGTCAAACCCCGACCACGTAAAACAACAAAACATGGCGGAAACGTCGGGGAGTGTTGTAACAGAATCATTGTTTCATAACACATGGAAATTGAAATATTGTTTTATTGATTAAATGAATTACAATGTCTTGACAATCAAAGAAATATAACATAAATAACTAGTCTTGCATCTTTTATTGTCACTAAGGCCTAAGTCCGCCTAAGTGTATCTTGATAAATCCTATGCATCATATCCTGAAACACATGTGAAAATAGGTACGTCAGCATAAAAATGCCTGTGAGATACATAGGTTTTGTGAAAATAGAATTCATGACTTATGTTTAAGAAAATTTTAGTCATGAACCTTGTAATTTGCTTTGTTTTGTAAATCATTTGAAAAGCAATAAGATCAGATGATATGTATAAATAAGAGAATAATGTATGGTTAAATGAATAACCAAGTAAAATGAGTTTGTATAAGATAAGTTGTTTTGTAAAACAATGTCTCGTGAAAAGTATGTTATTTGTATAAAATGTTATATGTCTTAAATTGAAATGATTCAAATAACGCTACGATATGTAATACCATTCAAACACTTATATATAGGAAGTACCAGCGGCGTATCCACCATGCTTGTATCATATTACACACGCCTAGTTACTTAAATCACTTACTCAAACCAAACCACCAAAGTAAATTGTTTATGTATAATCAAATGTCAAAATGTTTGTGTGAAAACCATGTCTAATGTCTATGTCTATTGTAAATCATGAATTGTGTATATCAATGTCAAAATGTTTATGTCTAATGTAAATCGTGAATTGTGTATATCAATGTCAAAATGTTTATGTCAAATGTAAATCATGAGTTGTGTATATCAATGTCAAAATGTTTATGTCAAATGTAAATCATGAGTTGTGTATATCAATGTCAAAATGTTTATGTCTAATGTAAATCATGTAATGTGTATCCAAAATATCATGTATGGTAAGTGAAATATATCAACTAAACCATATGTAAAATGCACAAAAACAAGGTATTGAAGTAAAACATGGTTTAAATCAAAGTTATGTTTTGTGTAATAAATGCATGCTATGGTGATATAAACATTTATGCGGTATTGTAAAAATTCATACATCCAAGCCTTGCGACTGTAGAATAAACCCTAGCACAAAGTCTAACGTCCACCTAGAAATGTAGTCGGATTCGGTCATTCCTTCCAATCCAAACAAACCCAGGATTTCAGGAATGGGAGTTGTCAAGTCCTATGGTACCACTACCTACTACCGAGCGGCATGATCGGTGTTAATGAATGTACATTGTGCCATTTAAACAAACCAAATGTCATACAAAAATGTAAGCATGTGATGAATAACAAATGTACTAAGTATGCAACACAATGGGCATACGTAGCATAAAATGTAATGTAAAACAATGTACTAAGTATGCACACAATGGGCATACATAGCATAAAATGTAATGTAAAATAATGTACTAAGTATGCACACAATGGGCATACATAGCATAAAATGTAATGTAAAATAATGTACTAAGTATGCACACAATGGGCATACATAGCATAAAATGTAATGTAAAATAATGTACTAAGTATGCACACAATGGGCATACATAGCATAAAATGTAATGTAAAATAATGTACTAAGTATGCACACAATGGGCATACATAGCATAAAATGTAATGTAAAATAATGTACTAAGTATGCAACAAAGGACATACATAGCAAAAACATAATGAAATCATGTACTATAAATGTACTAATGAACATAGCAAGTATATGATGTGAAAACAGGAAAGCATGAAAGTAACAAGTATGCACATGTGTTTCACCCCAAAACGTTTGGAAAACAGTAAAAGAGGGGTCTATGTACTCACTTGATATTGCTCAGAAGTCCTAAGATAACCACCAAGCAATGCTAGAGATCACGGAATCAAACGGCACCTAATATAGGTAACTATGTTAATGAACCGGACCTATATCGGAGGATCGGATAGAATGAGGGCTCGTAAACCAAATGAGTATGGGAACCCATGTAGTATGGTTTAACAAAGCCTACATACTAAATGAAACCTAACCTAAGTGCTTACGACCCATTACGACCCGTTTAGGTAGCTTATGCTACTTTAACGCGTCGTTCGCGTAAAACGCGTTCGGACTGCCTAACTAGTCCTATGACAAGTAAAATATGCCTTAACATGTCTAATATTGTTGCCCAATCAGTTTAGATGTCAAAAGTTATGTTACATATGCTTACAATGAATTTTGGCGTAAAAAGGGCATTTTGGTAATTTACCTAAGGCATATAAACTACCTATCATACAACTAACTAAACATCGTGACCATAAGGTATAACCTCGGAAGGTTATTCCCTATACTATGGTCACCTAATGTGTTTGGTCGGATCCTAATGATCGACCAAACGGGTCGGGTTCGAAAGTATAAGCGATTGTTTAGATCGCTTACCTTACGACCCTATATAAGCACAAATCTAAAAGTGACGAGCTAAGCATGTTAAAACATGCTTAACTAAGTTTAGAAAACAGGTTTGGTATCAAAACAAACGGTTTTGATACCCAAGAGTAGTTTGGTTACAAAATACGCAATAACACGCATTTTGGCCGAAACTACGACTCGTCACTGAGCCTAGATAACGTGGTAATCTGTAGATATAGTCACTAGGGACTATAACCATCGTGATTACGCTCACGTTATGAAGTTCAAACGAACTTCGCGTTGACCATAAACTGGTCAATGCAGAAAGTCAAACATAGTTTGACTTTCGGACTAGAAAAGCGATAAAAGAACGAAGGAACACTTACAAAGGGTCCCCGCTAGTGAATCTTGATCAAATGGCTCAGGTATGAAGCAATGGCTCCAACTTAGAGCTTTTAGATCAGATTTGTGGGTTTTTGGAGTTGGGATGGATGGGTATTTATAGTGTTTGGACCACCGTTAGGATCGTTCCTCGAATACCGAGCTTTGATCACATCCCTACACTTGTTGCAAACTTGTGGTAACTCAAAATGGCCCCCGACATCAGGGATTGACATGTGGCATTGGCCTTTGGAGTGCATAAGAGCTGTTAATAGCTGTTAAAACAGCTTTTGCTGTTCTGAAGGGGCCTCGCGTGACGCCAAGGGGGCTAGGTGTCACGCTAAGGTCCTTCCGATCAGCAACAGTTTCCAAAGTTTCCATTTCAGTCCCCGTTGTGTATTGAGGCCATTTCTGACATGTTTAAGGCTCGTTAAGTCAACGTTAAGGCCCTAAAATGATGCCTAAACATTGTGGACATGAAACATGCTCAAAAATATGCCGGATGTTGGTTCGTTTGGTCGTATGATCGCGATGTTCGGTTAATTACGACGGAATGCGCATAAGCGCGAAAAACGATCCAAATTGCGTGACGAATGGATTTTTCACAAGCCAAACACTAAAATAAAATATTTTAGTGCTCACATAAATTTTTTGGATGTCCGGATGTATTCAGAACGTAAGATATGCGCGAAAGTGCAAACTTATGCACTTTTTGACACTTTTAGTCCCTGAATGAGCCAAAGTTTATTTTAGCACACCGAACCCCTCAAAGCCTATTTCTAAGCTATGTAAAGGATATTTATGGTATGTTTAACTTATTTCCATGATCCGGAATGTCTGTTACAGTTCAAATTGGCATACTTTCGCAGTTTGTCAACTTTAGTCCCTGTAAGCGATTTAACTCGATTTTGCCATACCAAAGCCTTCAAAACTTATTTCTAAGTTATGTAAAGGTTATTTAAGGTATGTTAAGCCTATTTCACTATTCCGGAGCGTTCGTTGCATTAAATGGGTTATATTTACGCATCAGTGCGCGTATAACCTTCCAGAAGGCGATTTAAAGCTTGAAATTGAACAAGAATTGATATGTGCAAAGGATACACATATTTATACAAATCCCAAGTATGAAATACAATATTTCATTGATACAGTAATTATTTGATGGCCGTGGAGGCACAGGTGTCACAGTCTCCCCTACTTTAAGAAATTTCGTCCCGAAATTTTATTTAGAGGAAACTTGTGAGAGTTTAAAACATGAAGTTGAAAAGATCGAACAACATTGGTTAGGGTTCTGAACTTCTAGTAACTTTAATAACATCATGCTTGCAATGTAAGAGGGATACTTATATACATGTATATGAAGCGTCATTGGTGCGTCCACCGTACCTCCATTACATCGTTCTTATTTTGTTATTGTTGTCACTATCGGTTCTTACACATAATAAATCTTACTGGGTTTCTGTGCACTAAATTTCATAATTATGTATGCGTCCATAATTAGACAATTCCTTGCATAGTTCACACAGTCTATTTTATAATGTGTCGGGGAAAACCAAATGAACAAACCTGTGATGAGTGTGACTAGACCACCATAGGGTCCCTTTTATTAAATCAATAAATGATTTTAATAGACAACCAAGGAGTCTTTTCAGCTTTTATCATCACATGTCATTCTTAACCAGATTTTTGAATCAATCTTTTTGACTAGACCACTAAAAGGGTCTCTTATGAATCATGGAATAGTACTATATAATCCCAGGGTCTTAACTATTACATAGAAGCCCATTTAGGATTTAAGGTAGTACCTTTGGATATCCTTCTACGAATCCCTCATATGAAGATATGAAAGATCCTACGAGGATTTGGATAACGAATATCCAGAGTGTACAAAAACACAAAAAAATGCATAAAAGAAAACACAAGATGCATAAACACATAGTCACATAACCACAAAATTGTTTAACTTGATTTGTTATCATTTGTTAATTTGTTTTGCTAACAGAGCACATGTATTTAAAGCACACTCGGAATCCATCTCGTGGATTTCATTTGGTACTTTAAACATTATCAAGAATCTAACTATAAAGATAGAAAGATTTTTAAAAGAAAAATTCGATTTCGATTATAAGGAACCGAAATGTTCGAATTTAGGTACACAAGGAATCCAATTAAGGACTCTGAATTGAATGATAATCACCCACAAGGGTCTAATTGTGAGGATGAAAAGATCCCATATGGATTTTAGAAGTTGAAGATGCTTTAAAGCCTCGCACTGGATGTGCTTAAGTCAAAACATGAAGTAAAAATGCTTATGAAGTTGAGATGCTAGATATGCCAAGGTGACATGTGAAGCGAAATTTGAAGGTTAAGTCAATGTATGAGGAAAATATTTTGAAAACTATGTGTGGGGTTTCTTTTTAAAAAAATGTGTTCAATGTTTTTGAAACCTTATATATAATACTTTTGAAATCATAAAGTAGGTGTACTAGGTAGGTATATTTATAAAATGTTTTAAAATCATGAGTTGAATTTTGAAAGTATGTATAAGGTTTTTGGAAAACATAAATGATGCTTTTGAAATCATGCACTTGATAAGAAAATATATATTGTATTAATATTGTTTTCAGGCTATATGAGACATTTTGAAATCATGAAGGTTGTTTTGAAAACTTATGTTATGCATGTTGAACAATCAAAACGTAATAGGTATGAGATTTGAAAATACCCTTAGTTATCTAACCAAGGATTCAAAGGCACAGATGTGCAGAAGCATGATTACTCATAATGTCACTTTGTTTTCTGTACTTCGTATCTTAGAATGAAACGCGTACTTAGAAATTTTTCGAGGACAACATGAGCGATCACTTGAAAGGGAGAAATCACAAGAGTAGTTTGTAAGGTACATAGTTTCTTGATGTAGGTATCATAGGAAAAGTCATACACACATGTAACTACACTTGTATATTAGAATTGTGAACAATGATTTATTTATAAACAAAACAGATTGTTTCACATTACAAGAAAATAGAAGAAACAAAAGCATAAGATTCAAATTATTTAAAGCAGCAGCTTCTTCTAATCAGTCAAATGCTCATCCAAGGGTTGGATTTGCATCGACAATTCTTGGGCATTTGTCCCTGAAATGGCTCGTCTCTCCACAGTTGTAGCAAGTACCAGACGGAAAACGAGCTCGAGTAGGGTTGACTTGGATTCGGGTAGCAGCAAGGTTTATAGCAGCTTTGTTTTGGATAGCAAAGCGGCATATGCTAACCAAATGTCCCCACCGTCCACAGTAGGTACATTTGAAGCAGGGTAAGAGGTTTGAATGATGACGGTTGCATCGTTTGCACAGAGGAGCAGTTCCTTTTGTATGGCTTCCTAGCAGGGGGTTGAGCTGGTTGGTTGGGGACGGCTTGACCATTGTGAGCGACCACGGTGAAGTTCTGAGAAGCCTTTCGCTTCTTTGACTTCTTAGGGGATCGTTCATCCATGGTCTTTGATTCCTCGATTGGTTTCTTGGCTGATGGTGCTGTCACTTGGCTAGGTCCCGCTTGATTAGGTGTAACTGCTGCGGGTTTCCTTGAAGCCTTACGCTTCCTTGATTTTGGTGCTGGCTTGACTTCTGCTTCCTTTGGTGGCTCTTGAGTGGCTTCATTGTTGAGAGGAGACATGGCAATGCCTAAATCCACAGTCTTCAGAATCACTTCGCCTATTTGCTGGGCAAATTTGGCTGTTTGCTTGGACATTTGACCGTTGCTGAGAGGAAGAGTCATTCTAGAAGGAAAGGAAAGATATAGGAGGAAACAAATGAAATGTTATTGGCAAATAAAACAAAATGACAACGCATAGAAATTGCGATCATTTGTTTGTTACCTAAGGCAAACAAATGAGATGGTGACTAATCAAAGTAAGCGGGTCATATTAATGTATCGCGAAGACATGCTTTAGCCTATAAGTGGACACTCACCCCAAGAGTTCCTAGGTAAGAGTGACTGGTCCGATTATGTGGATTTGTACGAACACTCTAGCCTTAGACAGAAAACTCAGAGTACAGGCATCCACTCTTCCAGATTGCACGTGTTCACACTATAAGACCCAAACTTTGACGAGGTTTTGAAAATTCAATGGGGTTCAAAACCTTATAACAGAGGGTTCAAAACCTAGTAATCAATCATCCTCGAACAGATGATTGGTTTTCAAAGCGGTTTTGAAATTTGTGTTCTTGTTGTGGTTGTCGCCTAAGGATAGGTGACAGTATTGTTTTATGACTAAACGCGAGTAAACTCGCGTTAGGGTCCTAGGAAGGTTATAGACTAGGTCAATGTATTACTAATAACCTAATTCCCTATAACCATGAGCTCTGATACCAACTTTTCTGTCACACCCCGACCACGTAAAACAACAAAACGTGGCGGAAACGTCGGGGAGTGTTGTAACAGAATCATTGTTTCATAACACATGGAAATTGAAATATTGTTTTATTAATTAAATGAATTACAATGTCTTGACAATCAAAGAAATATAACATAAATAACTAGTCTTGCATCTTTTATTGTCACTAAGGCCTAAGTCCGCCTAAGTGTATCTTGATAAATCCTATGCATCATATCCTGAAACACATGTGAAAATAGGTATGTCAGCATAAAAATGCCTGTGAGATACATAGGTTTTGTGAAAATAGAATTCATGACTTATGTTTAAGAAAATTTTAGTCATGAACCTTGTAATTTGCTTTGTTTTGTAAATCATTTAAAAAGCAATAAGATCAGATGATATGTATAAATAAGAGAATAATGTATGGTTAAATGAATAACCAAGTAAAATGAGTTTGTATAAGATAAGTTGTTTTGTAAAACAATGTCTCGTGAAAAGTATGTTATTTGTATAAAATGTTATATGTCTTAAATTAAAATGATTCAAATAACGCTACGATATGTAATACCATACAAACACTTATATATAGGAAGTACCAGCGGCGTATCCACCATGCTTGTATCATATTACACACGCCTCGTTACTTAAATCACTTACTCAAACCAAAGATTTATCGTTAAATATAATAAAGCAACGTATCATAAAGATTTATCGTATAATGAATTGATTCCGAGGGACTAAAATTCTCAAACAATGTAAATATGTAAGTAAAAGGATCCAAAGTGTCAACATGCCAATCTTGTGCCTCTGATTGACCTCACACGATGTTCGTATTCTTTAATGAATAAATTGTCGGACATAGAAAGTCGTTTGTGCTTAAATTGAGAATTTTACAAAGCATAGGGGTTAAAAGTATCAACATGTAAAATGTTACCTCTGAATGACCTTTCAACAATCCCAAAAGCTTTGTAATATTTGTATATTTCACTCTCAAGAATATTGGATAGTAATTTCATGGAGTTTCGATGAAAACAAGACTTTTCGGGTGATCTCACAACTAACCGGGAGCTTAACGGAGTTAATTTATGACCCAAGGCACTTGTTAGTTAACTATTGTAGGATCGAGATTCGATCTAAACGAGTCTATCAGAAGAGTTCTAATCCATATCAAAGGCGGAATTCAAAGATATAGACTTGATTACAGCTTGATTCACTCTTTAATTGTCTTATTAATTGATATAACACTGTTACAGATCAAATGACACGTCGGCAGCACTTCGGTACGGGAATCTGGAACTGTTCCAAATGAATTGGCAAGGCACCTATATATAGGCATTGCATTTCGTACGAAATGGGCAAATGCTATTTCGTGCGAAATGGACAAAGTCCATTTTGTGCGAAATGGATTCTTCCATTTCGTGCGGAATGGTCCAACCATACTAAAACCTATGTTCTCGTACATTGTGTACTGATCTATCATTTCTAAATACAAGACTCGATACAAGACGAAGTCGTCAGACATATGCACCAACAGACTCCCCCTTGGATGTTGACTAAGTCTTCAGTGTCGAGTCTTCAAAGTCTTTAGTCTTGATCAGTCTTCATGCTCTCTCAAAGTATCTGACAGTGTAAGCTTCCTTCAATCTTTTATTACTTCCAGAATCTCAAACTGGCTCTTTATCATTCAAACTCCCCCTTGAATGTTGATCTAACAATCTTCAGTCTCCTCTCTTCTACACTCGTTCAGAATCGCAATCTGGCTCTTGATCTAGGATCGTGACCTGGCTCATACTCTGCTCAGGTTTAGCCATAGGAACCTGCATAAATCTCTACCTAACAATAAATTTCAAAAATTTAACAATTTAAGAAATTTATAGCTCACTAGCAGGTATCGATCAAAATGATTTAACACTTTAAAATCTTTGATGACCACTTGTAAGAATAACATACATATTTGACATTTTCAATTCAAAAACATTTTTCATTTCAACAAACTCTCCCAAACCATTTGTTCATCATGTTTAGCACTCGGAATTTTGAAGATCAGCTCTCCAACATCAGTTGTCGAAAATCTTTTTGAATTTTTGTTTTTAATGAAATGCAATAAAAAAATATTTACAGACAATATTTTTGTGAGTTTGCATAAGAGGATCATATCAGTTTATAAAACAAATCACCAACATCGTTAAGCTTTAAACATTTTAGGTTCTAAATGATTCACTTAGATTGCCAGTATACTGATCCACTTAAATTTTCACACAAAGTTCAACTGTTTCGAGATTCGAGATTAATGTTTTAAGAACATAAACTTATTCGCGTGTCCCACCTCAGAATATACTCCCGTATCCAGACTCCTATATTCAGTCTTACAGGTGAATGTACACTAGTGATATCTGTAAAGGGGTTAAATGCGAGACCATGAGAGCTCAGGCTATTGCTTCCGCAAAATCAGATAGATGATGGTTCGACTTTCGGTGTGTTCCCTTTAGAGAATCTTTTCTTCAACAGCACATGATTAGCATTTTTCAATGTTTCACCATTTTTTATGCTGAGGGAGAGCTTTAAAATTAAAGCAATGTAAAGTATTATACGAGGACTAGGCTATTGCTCCCGCAAAATCAGAAGTCCAGGTATAATACCCCAGATATCACCACGCACAAAGACCTAGTATGTCAGAAATAGAAAGCCCTTCAAACAAGATTTCAGGGGTTACCTATATATCCGAGAGATGTTCCCCACGAAATAAGCAAGTTTGATATTTAGGTTTATATCTCGAACACAATCTACTAAGCGTGTAAAAATCTACTGCCATATCATCAGTGAGACCGTTTATCACATTTGTCTTTCCAATTCTTTAGCATGCTGTGATTGTCCACTGATGTGCTATCATTTCCTCCTTTTCACAACAAAACTCATTTTTGAATTTTCTCATATTTTTTGCTTTATAGGATTTATCATGTTTTTGGATTTTTCAAATTTTCAAAATTTCTAAAAAATTTTAGTCCCCCTAAAATCAAAACATGTTTCAATTTTGATTTTCTGGGAAAATTTGAAAAAACAAACTGTACAAGTAAAGTGACTAATGTTCTGAATTGCTTTAAATCCCCACCACTTGGCATAAACAATCAGAACTCCCCCTGACAACAAACTATTTTCCCATTATGATTTCAAAACACTTAAGCTTGTTTTAATCTAAATGGTTTTTCCGGAAAATAAGTTTCGTTGATTTCATTTGTAAAATCGGGGTTATGATCATCACATTGGTCTTCTCAAACATTTGAATGAAAGTTAACTGAAGTTCAACTTAATGACCTTGATTAACCACTTGTAGGTGAAAACCCTTTTTCCAACCACTTGTAGGTTTGTTTATCAACAATAACCACTTGTAATAAGGAATATGACAATATTCACAAATACTACCACTTGTATGTCGAAATATCTCTTTCAAGAATTTCTCAAGAAAGATGCCGATTCCTGCTCCACGATTACCAACTTGGGAGCTCCGGAAGTCAGGGTTTTAAGTAGAAAACGCTGTCACCCAAGCCTGACCAGCCTTGGGTGATTGTTCATCATCTTTATCCCACCATCTTTTTTATTTGTAAAAATCTTTCACACCCTTTACTTTCCCGTCAACCATCTTCCCAAAGATATGTTTTACTTTTCCATTAAAAGTTTTTCAGCATCAAATTCTTCTTTACCAGAGAAGAATTGATCTGAAATTTCAATCTTACCAACTTTCAACTTCAAGTTTTCTTTTGACAATGGCGGAAAATTTTCTTCGTTCATTTCTGGAACGGAATTCTCATCACTTTTCACAACAAATGACTCCTCTGACTTTGACGAGTCAGATTCATTGTCAGAACTACTCTCTGAACTTTTAACAACCCATTTTTGTTTGTTTAAATCGACATTTCTTTTGTAAAAACATTTTGAACTTTCACCAATTTTGAAACTCGAATTTTTGAACTTTTTAACACTTTCTGTTGGTTGTTTCTTTTCATCAACACATTTCTTTTTCAAATCTGAGTTAGAAGTAACTCCCTGTTTTGTATAAGTGGACTTTGGGAAATTCCAAGCTATGTGTCCAACTTCTTGGCATTTGAAACAGGTTCTTCTCTCAACTATTTTCTCAGTTTCTTTCACCACAATCTTTTTCTTCTCAGCAAGGAACTCTTTGTTTGTCTGTCACCAGAATTGTTTCTTTTCTTCTTCTACTGAGCTTGTACCTGAAACAAATTTAGTTTTTGGTTTATATGTTTTCTCATTTTTATAATTTTCTGGAGGAATGAAACCTAATCCCTGCTTTTTGAAATTACTGTTATGGTTTGGTTTCTTTTGGAAACCTGAACCAGAACTGTAACCTTTTTTCTTGTTCAATCTCTGTTGAACTCTTGAAGTGTATTTTTTAGGTTTTTCAACAAGATTTAAATCTTTTATTTCAGAAATATTAATTTTCGTTAATTTGAAACCTGTTTGATCATTTCAGTTTTGACACTTCTTATTGGAAATTTTTCATCAGAAAACAATTTGTCAGAATCTTTCAAAGTATATGCTACTTTGAATGTTTCATCACTCAAATTATTTTTCGACATCAGAAATTCTTTATTGTAAACCCGTTTGACCGGTGAACTCGGACTCTTGTCTGATGAACTCGAACTTTCCGATTTAGACTCTGAATTTGACTCTTCATCCATATCCAACACCTGATCGACCACTTTCTTTAATAATTCAGACTCATGATCAGTGTCAGACGCTGTGAATGTGACGTCAATGTTGTCTGGTAACTCATCAATGGTTTCAGATTTTAACTTTATATTTACAGCTTTTTTCAATCGTTCCTCATTTGGTTTTCTAGGAGAATAACTTTCCCAGATCGAAGGCAGACACTTGTTATATTTGACACTTTGTTTCTTACCAGTATCCTCTTCCGTCGTTTTATCTTAAAAAGCTTCAAGACCTGCAACAGTAGGATAAACTCTATCAATCAAATAATCACAAGCTTTATAACTCATCAGCAATCGTTTGATTCTCTCATTTTCAATCTTTTCGAGTTCCAAATCCTGCTTCAGCTTTGCACAATCTTCAATATACTCATTGATGACCCTCTGCTTTGTCATCAATGTTGAACTCATCATTTTCTGAGCAGCTCCCATTTCTAGGTTTGTCTTGTTCAAATTATCAACCGTTCTGTTCAGCACATCATATGATTCTTTTACATACTTCACATCAAGCAACAATTTTTCTTTCAACTCTTCTAGTTCACGATACTTCTTGTCTTTCTCCTCACAATCTTTGCAAGATTCCAAACATTTCAGACAAGGTTTCGTGACCTCAACAATCTTCTCTATTTCGACAATCTTTTCAACTTCAATGATTTTTTCAACTTCGACTATTTTCTCAACTTCGACGATCTTTTCAACTATTTTCTCAATTACCTTTTCAGTCTTCATTGGTTCTTCATCGAATTCTATTTCTGCTTTCCACCCTTCAACTTCGACCTTTTCTGTCGAATTTTCTTCAACTTCTGCTTTCTTAGCTTCCATTTTTGCCTTTTCTTCAGCAATCCTTCTTGCTTCCAAATCTCTTTTCATTCTAGTAGCCTTCTTCTCATTCAACATCTCGATTTTATCTGCAAAAAACAAATTAAAACTGAATGAGTCTAAGCTTTTTCTAGCATTATTAATGTACTCTTCCTCATCATCAGTATCTTCATCACTTTTTGATGATCTGAAAATCTTCGTTCTTTTTGGCTTGGATTTGACTGCTTCTTCTTCCAAGATTTAAGTGTCACACCCCGACCGCGTAAAACAACAAATCGCGGCGGAAACATCGGGGCGTGTTGCAACAGAATTAATGTTTCATAACCATGGATACCAAAAAGTGTTTCGTTTTATTAATCATTGAATAATTACATTGTCTGGAAATCTAAATACACAAATTAGACATAGTCTATCATTATTATTGAGTCACTAAGGCCTTGTCCAGTCCTATGTGAGCATGCATCTTATCAATCGATATCATCCAACAATACCTGAAACATAAGTGAAAACGAGGTCAGCAAAGAAATGCTGGCGAGTACATAGGTTTTGTGAAAATAAGATTCATGACTTCTGTTTAAGAAAATGTTTAGTCATGAACCTTGTAATTTGCTTTGTCTTTGTAAATCATTTGAAAAATAATAAGTTTAGGTGATATGTATAAATAAGAGAATAATGCATGATTAAATGAATAACCATGTAAAATGAGTTTGTATAAGATAAGTTGTTTGTAAATAAATGTCTTGTGAAAAGTATGTTACTTGTATAAAATGTTCTATGTCTCTAACTGAAATGATTCAAATAACGCTACAATATGTAATACCATACAAACACTTATATATAGGAAGTACCAGCGGCGTATCCACCATGCTTGTATCATATTCCACACGCATTGTTACTTAATCACTTAATCCAAACCAAACCACCAAAGTAATGTTCATGCCCAAATGTAAATCATGTAATATGTATAACCAAAATAATATCGTATATCGCTTTGAAGCCAATCGTTTACCCAATCGTTAAAACATCGTGTGAAACCCAATCGTTACCCAATCGTTAAAACATCGTGTGAAAACCAATCGTAAATCGTTTAATTCGTTTTAGGTCGTGAAACTACTTATAAGATCGTCTCGCTAATAACATTCAAACCTTCGTGATTTTCGTCGCTTCTCGTTTTCGTCGCTTCTCGTTTTCGTATTAACAAACCTCCATAGGGTAAGTTAATAATTACAGATTCAGTCGCTACCTACCATACCCACACATAACCACGGGTGTAGTAAATAACGGGATTTGTCAGATCCTATGGTACCATAACCTAATACTGGTCGGCTTGATCATTGCTAATGAATGTCATTTGTTATGTAACTACAACCAACAAGTTTGTTCACTTTATGAAATCGTTATTAGTTTTGTATAAATCGCCTTAATTGTTTTTGAAACCATCGTTATAACATCGAAAACATTTAGCACATATGAGTCACCCCAAAACAATTGAAAACAGTAAAATAGGGGAAGAATGTACTCGCCTGAGAATGCTTGGAGGTCTTGAACAACAACCAAACAAAGCTAGAGAGAGCACGGAATCAGTCGGCAATCTAAAACTATATAAATAAACCGGACTTAAATCGGGAGATCGGATAGGATGAGGCTTGGTAAACCAAATGAGTGTTGGAACTCATATGATATGGTTTAACAAGGCCTACATACTACAATGAAACCTAACCTAATTGCTTTCGACCCATCGCGACCCATTAAGGTAGCTTATGCTACTTTAACGCGT
>JARYGA010042398.1:0-24149 GCA_030545235.1 Helianthus tuberosus
ATACCGGGCTAGGATTCGAGTTACAGGAACAAGGGCCAAACCAACCACCCAAGAATGGAATCGTCGAGCGAAAACACTTGACAACCTCCTAGAAGCAGCTTTTCTTACCACCGGACCTTTCTCCATCAATTAGGAATCTAATGCCGTCACTAAACACATTTCTTAAATTGTAGCCATTTGTTGTGTGTTTTTTTTGTGTCTAATTCACATATATATATATATATATATATCACCATTGCCCTTGATTTTCTTGAGTGTATATCTCTTAAATGTCAACATAGACACGTGTGATTTAGTTTACAAAGATTTTTCAATGCCGAGAACCTCGATCAAAGAGTAAAAAAGGCGTAAGGTTCACAATGGTGTAAAATTAAAATGGGATATACCGGGCTAGGATTCAAGTTACAGGAACAAGGGCCAAACCAACCGCCCAAGAAAGGAATCGGCGAGCGAAAACACTTGACAATCTCCTAGAAGCAGCTTTTCTTGCCACGAGACATGTCGCAACCCCCGATCCCTTATATGTCCCGGGAACGGGCGGACACGAACTCAGTAGTGGTGGTATCAGGTTATTTAATCTTGCAGCAGAATTTACATCAGGACCATAGTTAGGAAATGTTTATCAGAGTAAAACCACCATATTTGATATTAATCAACTTATGGGCAAAACCCAAGTTTTTTTATTACAATATATTTATAGGGACAAACCCAATTTTATTTAATTTAAAACATCATTTCTTAGATTACTTTTATAGCCACTTATTTTCCAAGCCGTCAGTGCTCTCGAGCTGGCTTTTTCCCAGTTGGCTTTCACATTGTGTTACCTGAAACATGTTTTAAAAATATTTTGTAAGCGGAAAAAACTGGTGAGTGAATCCCAGTTTAATCAAGAAACATTTTATCAGTTAAGACATTATTGAGAGCGATCACATTGTTTATTTCTACACAATTACTCATTCAGTACTGTCAATCCTTGACTTGTGGGTCATATTACACATTGGCTACTCGTCGTCCAATGGTAACGTACTGTCATTCCGACTTGCTACTCGCAAGTAATAAATTTTGTATACAAAACCCCAAATACCGGTAGTAATTGAAGAATTACAAAGACTCAATCACTGCTTAATCGCATCGTAAAATAATTAAGGTTTTGTAAAATATTCCAAAAACATTATCAAAAAGAGGATAAACTCACATTGCTATCTTAGGCTTTTCGTAAGGGTTTCCTGGATATAATCTATCATTTACACAAATGTACATTGATTAGTATCATAACCCTTTGAAATTATTAATAATAACCTCCCTGAGACGGCATTCCAACAACTACGTCGGGCAGAACCACGACAGTTGTTACGGAACCCTAAATCAATCGGGTAGCGTAACTATTATGAAACTGGGGTTATAATACTTACAACGGAGCAGAACCTCGCTAATTAGGGGGTATAATACCCAAGTATTATGTCTCTACTACAGAAATTCGAGATTGAAAGAAAGAAATGAGCGACGGAAATTGTAATCCGATGCCATCTATTTATAGTTGTGTAATCTGACTTTCAGGCGGCCCACGTAAGGTAAGGCTAAGCCTTACGCGGCTCGCGTCAATACACGGTCAACCTATAGCTTTGCTGAGTTGTTGGGTAGGTCCGCCACGATGATGACACGTGTCGGCTCAGGATGTTTCCGCGTTTCATGGTCTCTCGCGGCCCGCGTGAGCTTATGAAGGGTCTTACGCGGCCCGCCTCAATTATTATTTCAGATTTTATATTTTCTTTTATATGTTATAATCTATTTCGGGCTCGGTTTTCACATACGAGGTATAATATAAGACATATTGGGACAATTTAAGATATAATAGGGTGTCGTAAAATATACTAAGGGTGTCGGTTTTACCGAGGGTTGTTACATTCTCCCCACCTTACTTTAGAGCTCGTCCTCGAGATCTACTGAAACAAATGCGGGTATTTCCTTTGCATTTCTGACTCAAGCTCACATGTGTATTCAGGTCCTCTTTTGGAGTCCCACTTTACTTTGACTAGAACTAGTCTCTTGTGTTTGAGATTCTTGACTTTCCTCTCTTCAATCTGTAGAGGTCTTTCTACAAACTTGAGTTGTTCATTTACCTCTATATCCTTAAGAGGCACTATCAGTGATTCATTAGCTAAACACTTTTTGAGATTAGATACATGAAACACATCATGTATTCCTGCCATTTCTTCTGGCAATTGTAGCTGATAAGCTACAGATCCTACTCTTCTAATAATTTTGAAAGGTCCAATATACCTGGGACTTAATTTTCCTCTGTTGATGAATCTTACCACTCCTTTCCAAGGAGAGACTTTCAACAATACTTTATCTCCTACCTGAAACTCCAATGGCTTGCGTCTGTTATTGGCATAACTCTTTTCTCGATCACGTGCTGCTTTCAGTCGTTCCTTGACTTGAATAATCTTGTCGGTTGTTTCTTGTACTATCTCAGGTCCAGATAGTTGCTTTTCCCCAATTTCTGCTCAACAGACTGGGGTTCGACACTTTCTCCCATAAAGTGCTTCGAATGGTGCAACATTGATACTTGTGTGATAACTATTATTATAAGAAAATTCTATTAAAGGTAAGTGATCGTCCCAATTACCTCCAAAGTCAATTACACAAGCTCTAAGCATGTCTTCCATTGTTTTAATTGTCCTTTCACTTTGTCCATCTGTTTGTGGATGATAAGTCGTGCTTAACTTTAACTTGGTTCCCATTGCCTTTTGGAAACTTGACAAAAAATGAGAGGTAAATCGACTATCTCTATCAGAAACAATTGATAAAGGAATACCATGTAAAGAAATAATTTCATTTACATACAATTTAGATAATTGTTCCAAACTAATTGTTTCCTTCATTGGTAGAAAATGAGCTGACTTAGTTAGTCTATCTACAATCACCCAGATTGTATCATTTCCTTTCCTAGTTTTGGGTAATTTAGTAACAAAATCCATGGTTATTAATTCCCATTTCCAAACTGGCATTTCTAATTGCTGTAACAAACCTGAAGGTTTCTAATGTTCAGCCTTAACTTGTGAGCAAGTTAAACATTTAGAAACATAGGTTGCTATATCCTTTTTCATTTCTATCCACCAGAAATTTTTCCTTAAATCCTGGTACATTTTATCATTTCCTGGATGCATCGTATATTTAGACTTATGGGCTTCTTCTAATATACGATTACGTAGATTTCCTAATTTAGGTATCCACATTCTCTTTTCATGGAATCTCCAAATTCCATCCGTTCCTTGTTCCAATTCTTTCAACATACCTTTTAATTTTTCAGAATCATCCTTGATTACTAATTCTTGTGCTTCTCTTATCTGATCATTTAAATCTACTTGCAGATTTAATTTAAGAGAACGTACCCTTTTTGGCTTTTTATGATACTTTCGGCTTAAAACATCTGCCACTATATTTGCTCTTCCTTCATGATACTGGATATCACAATCATAATCACTAAGCATCTCCATCCAACGTCTTTGTCTCATATTCAACTCCTTTTGCTTGAATATATACCTTAAACTCTTATGATCAGTGAATATGGTAAACTTACTACCGTAAAGGTAATGTCTCCAAATCTTAAGAGCAAAAATTATAGCTCCTAATTCTAAATCATGGGTTGAATAATTCTCTTCATGACTCTTGAGTTGTCTAGATGCGTAAGCTATAACCTTTTGTCGTTGCATCAATACACATCCATAACCTAGTTTAGAAGCATCACAGTAGACTACAAAGTCTTCAGTTCCTTCTGGTAATGCTAATATAGGTGTATGGGTTAATCTTTGCTTAAGGATTCTAAAGGCTTCTTCTTGTTTTACTCCCCATTCAAACTTAACAGATTTACAGGTTAGCTTAGTTAAGGGAATGGTTATTCTAGAGAAATCTTGAATAAACTTTCTATAATAACCGGCCAATCCTAAGAAACTTCTAACCTCAGTTGATGATTCAGGGGTTTTCCATTTAATAATTGCCCCTCAATCTTGGTTGGATCCACATGAATTCCTTCATGATTGACTAAATGTCCAAGGAATTGTACCTGTTCTAACCAAAATTCGCACTTTGAAAACTTAGCGTAAAGCTTTTCCTTTCTTAACAAACTTAAAAGTGTGTGCAAATGTTTTGCATGATCCTCTTTATTCTTAGAGTAAATTAGAATATCATCTATAAAAACAATTATGAATTTATCCAAATATGGCTTACATATTCGGTTCATCATGTCCATAAATGCAGCTGGGGCATTGGTTAAACCAAATGGCATGACCGTAAATTCATAATGTCCATACCTTGTTCTAAAAGCGGTCTTAGGAATATCCTCTTCCTGTACCTTTAATTGATGATATCCTGAGCTTAAATCGATTTTAGAGAAAAATCGAGCTCCTTGCAGCTGATCAAACAGATCATCGATTCTCGGTAATGGGTACCGATTCTTAATCGTGACTTTGTTTAATTCACGGTAGTCAATGCACATACGCATTGATCCGTCCTACTTTTTAACAAACAGTATCGGCGCTCCCCATGGCGATGAGCTTGGCTGTATTAATCCTTTTTCCAATAATTCGTCCAATTGTTTCTTTAATTCTTGCATTTCTGCAGGAGCCAAACGATAAGGTGCTTTGGCAATTGTTGCTGTTCCCGGTAGCAAATGAATTCTGAATTCAACTTCTCTATCCGGAGGTTGCCCTGGCAATTCTTCTGGAAAGACATCTGAAAACTGCGATACTATTGGAATATCTTTTAAATCCTTTCCTTTAGTGTTAGTGATTATGGAAATCAAATACACTATAGAACCTTTTCTTATACAACTTGCAGTTTTCATCACAGATATGAATTTTGTGGATCTAGAGGGCTTATCTCCTTTAATTGTGATCGTTTTACCTTTTGGTGAATTTACTTGAATTGACTTTTGATCACATAAAATATTGGCTTTATTAGCTATTAACCAATCCATTCCTAAAACAATATCAAATCCTACCAGATTCATGGGATAAAGATTTGCAATAAATTTCTGATTTGAAATTTCTATACTTGCTCCCTGCAAGATTTCAGAAATTCTAATGGTTTCTCCATTAGCTGTCTCTACTACGCATTCTTGTGGTAGTTTAGTTAATGACTGATTTAGAAATTTGCAAAATGATGTATTAATAAAACTTTGGTTTGCACCAGAGTCAAATGATACTTTAGCAAAGACATCATTAACTAAAAACGTACCAGCTATGACATCTGGAATCAACCTGGCTTCATCTGCAGTCAGCACAAATGCTCTAGCATTTTTAGTATTTTTGTTGTCTGCAGTTGGGGCTAATTTTGGGCAATTAGGCTTGATGTGACCTTGTTCTCCGCAATTGTAGCATATCCTGCTATTTTTCTTCTTGCAATCTTCTTCCTTGTGTCCAGATATCTTGCAAAAGTTACAGTATATAGAGCATTTTCCTGAATGCTTTCTTTTGCAATTCCTACAGTAGGGTGCAGAGGTAGAACCTACATTTCTTCCACGGTTAGAATTTCCAGAACGAAATTCTTGAGTCAACTTCTGGGTTAGGCTGTTTCTTTGATCCTCTTCTCGGGTACAGACTAATTCATCTGTCAAGGTGTTGGCTAGTTCTACAGTGTAGGTCCCTCGGAGGTTGAGGTTAAACCTTATCCTTGTTAAGTTTAACACACTAGCAAGTGCGGAATCCAAGCTAGAATGCAAACCGGTAGTTTATAATGAGAACACAAGCTACAAAGAGAAAGGTAGACACACAAGATATCAAAGTTTTCTCTTGTATTTCAGTGGACACGGTTACAGCCCTTGACCAAACTGAAAATACGCTCTCTACAAGACTAGGTTCACTCACACACAATGAAGTGAACACATTACATCCGTATATATAACCTTCACAGCTAGTCTGGTCGAAGGATCAATTAGATTGATCGAAAGATCATCTATCGAGATACAGCCTATCGAAGGATCCACATATACCTCGAAGGATTGACATCCTTCGAGGTCCATCTGTATCCATCGAAGGTTATCCTTCGAGCTCATCGAAGGATATAAACAATCCTTCGATGACCATCCTTCGACACACACAAACTTTTTCTAACTGTTTGACCAAGTCAAACCAGGAGGATGGTTGACTGGTCAAACTTACATTAAGCACATACATAAACACATCTAAGACGCAACACGACTACAAAAGACATCGTTTTATATCATTACAAAATACAGACAAAGTACAGACACAAGTGCACCAACAAACTCCCCCTTGGCTGTAGCTTTGTCTCGATCTTTGTGTCTTCAAGTCTCTGACGTCCTTTCAACCGTTAAGTGATGCGTAGACCATACACTTCCCGCATTCACCAGTAGGTTGAAGCAATATCGGGCCATCTTCTGAAACTTCATTGCTTGTTCACGATCTCTAACCAAGTAATTGATCTCGTGATCCTTAAGAACAATAATATCCGACCTGGACATGTTAGTAATCCACATCGGATCTATCATTCGAAAGTTCTCCTGACTATCTCGGAATAAGATCACGGCTTCTCCAGTATCCGCATCGTAAACCCAGCAACGAAAGTTTCCTAGAAAGTCTGTCTTCATTTTCAACAAAGGTATCTTCTTCATCAATTTTGGAGGATCATAAACCAATCGATACCGCGCAGTATTTGTCTCTGGATCAAGTGAGAACCTGATTGGCTCGTATCTTGGAAACTGCGGCTTGTATAGAGGGTCCTTCCAACCTTTTCTTCGTTCCAGTCTAATCTTCTTCGCGAACAAATCCACCATCTTGTCTTTGACTCGATTAATAACCTCCATCTGAGCCAAAACCGCCACGTCATAATAAGGAAGTGAAAGAATGCTGAGAAGAGACCTGAAATACTGAAGGCCGCATTCCCGCTTCACAACCATGCAATGAAGATCCTTGATGAACATCCAGCTGATAATACGACCCCTAGCTGGATTTCTTTCCAAAACCATGTAGTTGGCCTGATCCAATGGAGGGAGCGGAGGAGGATTCCTGGCTAGGAAATCCGCTCGCCATTCATTCACAGTCTTTTCACGGTTTTCTTGAACTGATGGAGAATCTGAAGAAGGATTAGAAGATTCTGCTGTCTTTGCTTCCTCAAGATTATCATCAAGCGAATTAAGCTCCACATTGTCTTGACTAACATAAACGGGACGTTCCGGATCCGAACCGATGAAGATTTCTTCAATCGTGGAGAAATCGGTTTCATCCGGAACCAACGGAGTGGCATCGATCGTCGTCACATCAACTTCATCCATTGCTGTCAGAGCTAACACACATTCATCAGACATTTCAGTAACATGTTCTCCTTCTTCTAATAGTTCACCCGTGATTGGATGAAACTGTTGAGCACTTGAAGATTCAGGGAGATCAGTGAACGTTTCCGGCTCAAGACTAATATGTTCAAAAACTGCTGAAGCTTCCAATGTTTCAGTTGGCTCAGAAGGACCAGTAGCTGTTGGAGGAGCAGAAGGAGCATCTTGAGATGTACCAGACCCACCTGCAGCACCGGATGCAGTTGCACCGGAACCTGTGGCAGCTGGTTGATCAGGATTTGCTGCATCATCATCCTTATCATCGCCACGCCTTGAAGGAACGATGCCCAAAGCTTTGCATCTTTCATTCCAAAGTGTAACAACTTTGTGATCAAACTTCTTAAAGTTCGCTTGAACCGGCTTGAAGGCTTCCATTAATCTATCATCACGTTTCTTATAACGATCGGACAGCTCTTCATGCTTCTGTTTTAACGTTGTTGCCTCACGTTCTAGCACAGTACTATGCTTCTTCATTATCTCAACCTCTCCATCCCGAGCCTTATTAGCTTCTTTCAGTCTTTCTATCTCTTGAGCCTGTTCTCTTATCTTGACATTCTGTGCACTAACAAGAGAGACCAGCTTGTTGTGAGCCTCAGCATCCTTTGTTCTCTGTACACGGTATTCTTCAATCTTTCTTGTATTCCGACCGACTATGGTACCCAGTTCACTGACTTGTTCAATCAGGAATTGAATTTTCTCAGCATCAGACAACCCAGATAATGTTTCTGCTAGAGTAGGCCGCGAGGGCTCAGGTCCTGAGAAGCCAGTCTGGCCAGATGTACCTGTTGGACCAGGAATAACAAGAGGAGGACGTGGATGTGTACCTGAGACGGGGGTTGCAGGCGGCGGCTGTTGATCAACAGGCGCCGTGCGTGCCCCAGAAGATGTCTGTGGAGAAGAGATCAGATCCAGCATCTCCGATGTAGTTAATTGTTCACTGAGAGGAGGCAGCTGTTGCTCCGGAGGCGTTGAATGCTGAATCGGATCAGGTGTAGTGACATCACCAGCCGTTTCACCTGTTGGCTTTGATCCGCCCCTTGATCTCTTAGAAGTACGAGTACCCTCTCTTCTTGATTGTCTCTTCCTTCTGCGTAATCCAGGAGCAGCAGGAATATAATCGTCATCTTTATCAGATTCTGCAACATTCACAGGTTTCTCAATACGTGCAAAACCACGAAAATTTCCTCGCTGATCATAAGCCTTACGCATCCCTGGAGGAGGAGGATTATCATCCTCAGAAGATGAATCATCATTACCAGCACCTCCTTCAGCATCAGAAGACGAACTACTTTCATCCGCCAACCTCCTTGGCTCGTCCACCTTACTTTTGCCTTTGTCAGTCGCAACAGTACCTGACTGACTAGCAGGATCACCAGCTCCACCTGCACTAACACGAGCATCAGGATTGACAAACACTCCCTGAACTTCTTCTGCAGCAACATTCACATCGACTTCAACATGTGCTGCAACACTTGAACTGCCAGCAGACTTCCTGCTCGATGCTTTAATTCCATGTTTAGCCCCGAGCTGCGTGGTAGCCAAAGCGATTAACCTTGGCTCTTCATCATCAGAATCACTCGCATCTCGACGCCATTTGTTGTTCTACGGTGCCTCGTAGGCCGGAACATCAAGATGACCAATAAGCTTCCTAATTGGATCCGATTCTTTATAGTTGGACATGGATTTGAAAATCAGCAGTGTACGCTCATTCATCGGATTTACAGGAAGAACATCTGCTTCAGCTTTAGGAAGATCAGGAATCTGATCATCAATTATCATCTGCAGGAATCTAGGATATAGCCAAAACTTGGTAGATGTTCGTTGAGTTGCTGACGGGAGTGGCCTTCGAGCATTTTCTTTCAGATTGTCGAAAATATAACGTGATATGTTGAAAGGCTTGTTCAGAATCAAAGCCGTAAACAATCCCGTTAAATCAATCGGCGACAGATCATATCCAGATCGTTTGTTGCTCAGGCAGTGAATAAGGATATGCAGTAAGAGCTTGTATCGAAGCGGCATAAACTTTTTGTTGATCTGATTTGCAAGAATGTTATCGCTGTACCGTAGCCTCATCAGCAAGCCCCGCTGACATTGTAAATCAATAGAAGTAGGATCTTCTGGTTGATCTCCTAGCTGCAGACGTGCTCTGATAGTGTTTTCTGTAATCACCACGGGTTTTTCAGCAACTGATCCTCTAATCACTTCCTTGTTATCCACTGTTTCAACCACAGCCGAACTCCAGAACTCCTTGATATGAGACTGATAAGCAGTGTGCTGTGTAGTGATTGCATAGTTGATACGAGTGCGATGCAGATACTCCATTATTCCCGTGAATTCCGGACTGATTTTGTCTTCCGGTTGCAAATACGCAGCCATGTTGTGTCGTGGCTCCGACATAGATTCAACTTCCGATTTTTCCTTCTTGGTTGGTTTTGCCCGCTCTTTCTTTTCTTTCGGTGCCATTTCTGTTCATGAAAACACGAACACGTAATGAGAAACAGTCAACATGAATTCCACACTTAGAAAAAATTTCAATTTCTTGGAAAAAATTCTAAGTGTTCTGTCTCGAAAGATCCCATTTAGGCATCGAAGGATGACACATGGCTCGAAGGATGGCAGACTGTTCGAAAGATGTTACTTTCCTCGAAGGATGGGATTTCTAATCGAAGGATCATCTTTCGAAGAATCAAGAATTTGAAAGATATCTTGATCATTCGAAAGATCTGATCAATCGAAGGATGAATCCTTCGAGAAATTTAACATCTTTCGAGTCTCAATTCGAAAGATATTTTGCAACACATCTTTCGAGGTTGAGAATCAACATCCTTCGTGTTGATTTCCGGCAACACTGTTCAACGGCGATTTTCCGGCGACATTGTTCATCGGTTTTGGTGACAGTTTTAAGTGTGTTTTAAGTGTGCATCAGACCATTTAGGAACATCAATCAACAAGACACTTAAAACATAACAATATCAAACCCAACCCCGGACACAAAACCCCAACCCGGATACAAGCACACACATGAACCGATTCACTCAAGAACACACAAAACACTTTCAGACCATCAAAAAATCAAGACAAGGACTCTGAAACACACAAAACAACAGTCAAGATATAACATTATAACATCAAAAACCTACAACAAACATATTCACATTGTATAAGAACACATGATTAGATGACATGTTTATGTTGTTGTTTGAACCGTGTATTAGGGTTATCCTACCGAGATTGTAGATGAAATCCTGATACACTAAGTTTTTGATGAAATTTTGGCAGAGTTTCGGTAGGATTAGAGGATTTTTGAATAGTGAATTTGAATCAGTTATGATGAAGTGAAGAAGAAGACACCCTTTTATACCCTGACCTCGAAAGTCGAACCGTCTCGAAGGATAGATGATCTTTCGAAAGATGAAAAGGTGCTCGAAGGATGAGATATTTGGTCGAAGGATCCAGATCTAGATCGAAAGATACCAGATATTTTGGAACCCTCAACAACTTCGAAAGATGATCCTTGAAGGATATCTTTCGACCTGATTCATCTTTCAAAAAGGTCTGATCAGCTCGAAAGATCAAATTTGTCAAATCCTTCGTTCACCAATTTATCTTTCGACTGAGATGATTGACTTTCATTGACTTTCTGATCTTTCGAGGGCCATTGCTTCCTCGAAGGATCAGATTTCCACCAACACTTTGGATTTTTGGGAATTTTCAAATTAAGCCCTTCAAATTCTTAAAAGCTTTCAGAAATGACCGTTTTGAAAAAAATTGTCCGTTATGAAGTTCTGCAAAGGTCAGTTTTATGAAGTATTTCGGCTTGTCAGATATCTGATCGAGTACCAACATCGGTTAATCAAAAAATAAGATTAAATTGAAAATCTTTTTGGATTTTGATAAAATAAAAGACAACAATTTTAGAATCCTTTGAATGTTATCAAACGACATCACCGCTAATGTCGTGCTGATATGCACCAAACGACAAAAACTGTTTAAAAAGACAATAAAAGTTAATCACTAAAGTTAAGCAGTAAATAAATATGTACAAACACAACAATATTTTTGCGAGTTTCTGGCGAAGAGAATCATATCAGTTTGCGGTCTTTTGTCAAAACACATTTCCTTTTAATATTTTTTACAGAAGTGGATAAGCATTCTACCACAATTACCGATATTGTTATCCACTTAAACTCAGCGATCAAGTGTAATCATAATGCATTGAGATACGTTAAGGTATGATTTATACTTACCGACCGGCGTTCATCCACTCACGACACATTCCCGTATCAAGGTATGCACGAGAGTTCATCTTACTGGGGAGTATACCATTTATCATCCGTTTTTAACGTATATAAAATGTGAACAAGTCACTTATTTGATTTGAAAACAAGCCCTATGTGATATAATCACTTATTGATGAGGAACTTGATTTTCATATGCATGAGGGCACAGGAGCAAGTCCGTGAACAGGTCAGTACTTCCGTACAGCAAAGAGACGAACTTGACTCCCGGATGAATGTGATATTTTATCACTTATTTGTTTGGACATGTGATTGTTTATCACTTATTGAGGTCGAATGCAGTATGTACACGTATGTATGGTATCATGAAAGATCTAGACTTGCGTCCCCGTTATTTTTCGGTAAAAGATACAACCATGATACCCAGATGATAAACAGCATAAACCCCAAATATCTCAGAACCTCGGCAATCTATCAAACGAAATTTCGGTACCAAGACCATATGCCAATGAGCGGTTCCCACGCGGTTTTCAGTTCGTTATGTTTATATCCCCTGCACACTTTAAAATGATCGTGAGTCTACCGGTACATCATTAGTAGAGCTACTTATCTTTTTCTTTTCTTTTGATTTCTAGAAACATGTTTCGACCGACCTCTGATGTAATATCATTTTCTCTTATCTTGCCAAGAAAACTCATTTTTGTTTTTCTATTGTTTTTGTGTTTTTCTGAATTTTCTCCCCCTTAAATGCAGAAAGTAAATGAAGTAAAGACATATTTTTGTATTTTTGTGGTTTTTCAATGTTTTTGAATTTTTCTGAATTTTTTCTCCCCCTAAAATTGAAAAACAAAGAGAATAAAGACACATTTTTTTTTTTTTTTTTTTTTTTTTTTTTTTAAGAAAAAATATTTACAAAAACGATTTTCCGATGTCGGTTACTCTTGCTTCACCTTTATGCCGTTTACCAAAAGTAAGTAATCGAATCTTGATTTATCAAATGCTTTGGTAAAAAGGTCGGCACGTTGGTGATCGGTATGAATGTGAACCACATCGATAAGTCTCTTTTCAAAGCAATCACGTATGAAGTGATAATTAATATCGATGTGCTTCGTTTTTGAGTGCTGTACAGGATTTCTAGTGATCTGTAAAGCAGCTTCATTGTCAACAAAAATAGGAGTAGTTAGGAATTCAAAACCGTAGTCCCGCATCTGTTGTTGGATCCATAGAACCTGGGAGCAGCAACTAGACGCAGCAATGTATTCCGCTTCACATGTAGACGTAGCCACACATGTCTGCTTCTTGCACTGCCAAGTGACTAGGCGATTGCCTAAGAACTGACATCCTGCTGTAGTTGATTTTCCATCTTTCTTGCAGCCGCCGAAATCAGAATCACTGTAAGCTTTGAGATCGAAGTTATCATCCTTAGGGTACCATAACCCGGTGTCAGGGCAACCCTTCAGATAACGAAAAATCCTTTTGACAGCAGCATAGTGAGAGACCTTCGGATTCGCTTGGTATCTGGCGAGAAGGCACGTTGGATACATAATGTCGGGTCTTGATGCAGTGAGATACATTAACGATCCAATCATAGCACGATAAAGTGAAGAATCCACAGCTTCCCCTTTTTCATCCGGAGTAATCCCGTGATTCTGCGGAAGAGGAGTAGAAATTGGCTTCGAATCGGACATCTGGAACCGGCTCAAGATGTCTCCGACGTACTTGGTTTGATGGATAAAAATTCCAGATTCGGACTGATTAACTTGCAAACCCAAAAAGAACGTCATTTCACCCATTGCACTCATCTCGAATCGATCTTGCATCACTTTCTCAAATTCCTTGCATAAATTATCATCGGTAGAACCAAAGATAATGTCATCGACATATACCTGTACCAACAGAAGATCTTCACCTTTTTCTTTGATGAAGAGGGTACAATCGATCAAACCCCGTCTAAACCCGTTGTTTAGTAGGTAGGTAGACAGTGTCTCATACCAGGCTCGAGGTGCTTGATGAAGACCATATAACGCTTTGTTAAGTAGTAAAACTCTGTCAGGATGTAATGGATCTTCAAACCCCGGTGGTTGCTCGACATATACTTCCTCTTCGACTACTCCGTGTAGAAATGCACTCTTAACATCCATCTGGTACACCTTGAATTTCTTGAAGGATGCGTAGGCTAGAAAGATTCTAATAGCCTCCAGACGGGCAACAGGTGCGTACACTTCATTGTAGTCAATACCTTCTATCTGACTGAAGCCTTGAACAACTAACCTTGCTTTGTTTCGGACAACAATCCCACGGTCGTCCTTCTTGCACTTGAACACCCAACGAGTTCCGATCTTCTTGTAGTTGTCGGGCCTATCAACCAATTTCCATACGCCCAATTTCTCAAACTGCTGAAGTTCTTCTTGCATGGCTTCCACCCAGGAATCATCTTTCAATGCATCCTTCCAAGATCTAGGCTCTTCTTGGCTAACATAGCAGGCGAAAGACCAATCATTCTGTTGTCCCGATTCTCGTATCTCAGCATACAAGCCAGCATTTTCGTTATTTCTGATTTGATTTCTTGTCCTTACACCACTGAGAACATCACCTATAATATTCTGCTGAGGATGAATGTTATGAATTCGGGTTTCAGGAACTAGAGGAATGTCAACATTGGTCCTCAAGTTATTGATATTTAAATTCCCAATATCATTCTGAAGCTGTTGAGTTGTAGAAGATGATGCATTTTCTTCTTGGACAATTGGCGCAGACACTGGATCCGTTGCTTCTGAAGCACCTTGAACCGGACCCCGTGGTTCACCATCATTTGCATCAACATATTCCTCATCTTCCGATGACAAATTGTAGTCGACAGCATCATTAAACACCTCATTTGAAGCGAGATTGTTGACAGAAGAAGATGCTTGTGAGTCAACAATGATTGGGCGAGCTAACTGAGAGCCAGTCGCATTCTCGCTTTCAGACAACATTTGAGCAATTGCATTGTCATCATCAAATGTCGGCAGATTGAATGAGTTGAAAAGACCATCATAATCGAACATCCATGGATCTCCAGAAGGCTTCGGAGGATTAGAATATCTTTGAACTCTTACTTCACCCCACTCTTCAATCCTCTTGGTAGTTAGGTTCCATACTCGCAGATTAGGAGTAGCGTACCCAAGGAAGTAACCTTCGATAGCTTTGGCACCAAACTTCCCGTCAGGCTCAATCATGGTACATGGTGCACCAAAAGGTTCTAGATATTCTAAGTCAGGAGTGTTCTTGTGTAGAAGTTCGAAGCACGTTTTGCCATGTCTCTTCACTGTGAGAACCCTGTTTAACGTGTAGCAAGCCGAGGCAACAGCTTCAGTCCAGAATCGAACTGGAAGCTGAGACTCAACCAACATGGTTCTTGCAGTCTCAATTAAGGTTCTGTTCTTTCTTTCAGCGACTCCGTTTTGTTGTGGCGTGTACCGAGAGCTGTATTCATGAAGGATTCCTTTTGCAGTGCAAAATTCATCCATAACCCTGTTTTTGAACTCGGTTCCGTTGTCGCTTCGAATTCGCCTCACCTTTAGATTATAAAGATTTTCCAACAAGGTGATCAATTTCTTTAGAATTTCTGGAGTCTCGCTCTTGTGGACCAGGAAATCAACCCATGAAAATCTTGAATAGTCATCAGTGACTACCAAGCAGAAAACTTCCCCGTGCACACTCTTGTGTTTGACTGGGCCGAAAAGATCCATATGCAAACGTTCGAGTGGCATGTTGACAGTGTTAACCTTCTTCAATGGATGAGATTTCTTGACCTGCTTCCCTTTCTGACACGACACACAGACATCTTGAAGTTGAAAATTTTTCACATTGACACCTCTCACCAGATTGTTTTTGACAAGGTGATTCATTTTTCTGAGGTGAATATGACCCATTCGTCTGTGCCAAGAGATCGTCTCCTTTTCAGTGGCTTTTGAAATAAAGCAAGTAACTTGTTTGGACTGAGTTATTGCTTGGTTCATATCTAAGACATACAAATCATTAACTCTTGGTGCTGATAAGAGAATCCATTCTGTGGGAATCTTGAATCCTGGCTTCAGCACATAACAACCGGCATCATCAAAATGCACGGTGAACTTCTTGTCGCAGATCTGAGAAACACTCAGGAGATTGTGATCCAATTGTTGCACATAATTGATTTTATCGAAACTCACAACTCCATTGGAAATCATTCCTTCGCCGGTGATATACCCTCCTTTGTCTCCAGCAAACGCAACATATCCTCCTCTAATACTTCGAACATCAAAAAGAAGACGATAGTCGCCCGTCATGTGTCTGGAAGCCCCACTATCAACAATCCAAAGACTATTAATAGTTCCTCCTGGAGCCGCCTGCACATGCAATTAACTTATCAGTTTGAGAGGGGGACCCAAGCCTTTGTGGACTTGGGTCGTCCTTGATCATCAAGGAAAGTGATTTCAATCACTTGATGATTAGGAAACAGAACCTGTGGTGCTCCCCCTGATTGAATTACCTGTTTTTGCTTCCAAACTGTTTGTCCTTTACCAGTATTTGAGTTTATTGTTTTAGCATTTACTGGTTTTACAGTTTCAGATTTTGCTTGTACAGGTTTTCCTTCTTTGACCTCTGATTTTAAGGCCTTTTCAATTACCTTTTGATTCTTTTGCTTTAACTTCTTTTCCCTTTCTTTCAAGACACGTGGGTCTTGTTTCGGGGAAACTGATTGTTTTCGGTAATCGATTTCTTGGGGAGCACTCGTTTTTGACTTCAGCTTTTGCACGTGTGGGCAATATCTTACAATATGCCCAACTGTCCCACATTCAAAACATGTTCTCCGCTCTACAAACTTCGGAGAAACATGTTGATGACCATACGAAGAACCAGACAATGAACTTTGTGATCTAGACGTGCTTGGGCCTAAATCACATCCGTTGGTGTGTTGGGTGTAATTATTCTGATCATTTCGTTTTAAAATTCTAAACTGTTGTATAAACTCAAGGTTAGATTTATCCTGAAATGTTTCAAGTTTGTCTGAACCCGTGGATCCAACAAAGTTCATTTTCGGTCCTCGCTTCTTAACAGGAGCTCTTTTGTTTTGCACCTTTTGTTGTTGAACCTTAGGTTGCTCAACCTTTGATTGTTGAATTTTAGGTTGTGCAGCCTTAGGTTGAGTAGCCTTAGACTGTTCAACTTTAGGTTGTTGAACCTTTGGTTGTTCAGTCTTAGGCTGCTGAACTTTAGGTGCTTGAACATTCTTGTTCTGAGCCTTCTTTCCCTCTACCTTACCCTTTCCGGAATTGACTTGTTGTTTTCGCTCAATTGGTAGTTTTTGGTTTCCGTATTGTTTTCTAATTTGTTCACACGGAATTGGATCACATTGAGTGACGGTAACTTTGCCACTTTTGTTCCCCAAAAACTTATCAGTGCATCCTTCAAAAATTTGCTCAATTAAATCTTGATTTACATTTTTAAGTGGAAAATCTTTGTTAGAGTAGATTTTGCTATCTCCTTTGAGCGTGTACAACAAGTTATTCTCTTCACGGCTAGAAACAAGGGACTCCATTGCTTTTGACGTTTCAGTCTTACTCGGTTTCACTGGTGGATCACACAGGATGTGATTCTCAATTGGAATATCTGTTGTAACCGAGTTAGACTGTTGTTTCACAATCTCTTCAGATTCATCATCCGAAGAATCAGCATCCTCAACAATGGGAGGACTCTGTTTCTTAACACACGATGAATCTGTCACATTCTCAGATTCTGATTGACTCGAGGATGATGTACCAGTTGTGAACCCAAGGCCTGCTGCAAAGTCATCTAGACCGAGTGGCACAGTAGGTTCAAAACGGGGCATATCCTCGACATCAGGCAATTTGGAGTAATTGTGATTCATTGGGGGAGGACATGATTTGAATCCCATACACTTCTTATCCCCCTTTTTCCTTTGAACATCAATAATGTGATCCAATACATAGCGGGAATTGGAATAACTTTCCAATTTCTGCTTGATTGTTTCACATTCACATCGAGCGGTTGCCAATTCTACCATCTGCTTTTCAATTGTGTCTATAAGATCATTGTTAGCATGTTGTTTTCGCAAAACAGCTTTTTGTAATTCTGAAACATCATGTCTTAATGACGCAATTGTTGTTTTAAATTCCTTTTCATTTCTGGTTAAAAACACGTTAGCTTCAGCTGCTTTAGAAAGATCTACAATCAATTCTTGATTGTGTTTGGATAGGATTTCAAACTGACTTTCCTGTTCAGCATATTTAACATTTAAACTATCACAATTTTCACAGCTAACTACAGTGGGTTCATCGACACATACCTGACTTGATGAACTGTCGACATTAGCCATAAAGGCTGAATGGAAAGAAAAAGATCCATCTTCAGAGAAGAACTGAGCAAGCTTCTCGGAAGTTCCAGCAGCTTTCTGGCAAAGAATAGATCTCCTCTTGCATAAAGCTTCAGCTTCGGCCAAAAGCTCATCAACTTCTAAATCTAAAGCATCACTTGATAAATCACCAGCATCAAGTGATTCCCCATCCATGCTCCCACTATAACCCGAACTATCTTCATCTTCTGAAGATTCACCAGCAGACACGGGTTCTACTACCTTCTCAATCACTTTAGCATAACATGCTGTTCCACCATTTCCTCCTTCTCCAAGCTGAAGATTCCAATTGCAGATTTCATCAGCTTGAACAACCAATCCTCTGTGGGGATTAGTGTTTGAGGTTCCAGATGCATTTCCTCCAACCGGCACTATTGATCTGTCAGAATTGTTGTTCTGTTGCTGTTGTGACTGGCCTTGATTCCTGAAGGGATTTTGATTTCCTTGCTTAGGAGGCTTCTGACACTCCCGCTTGAAGTGACCCTTTTCACCACAATTGAAGCAAGTGACAGCATTCTTATCAAAACCATACTTGGTGTTGTTGTTGCTATTCAAGTTGGTTCTCCCCGTCCTTTCCATAAACTCCTTTGCTCTTCGAATTGCACTAGCAAGAGCCCATTTGATATCCATCATTTCAAACTCTTCCCTATCCACTTGCTGATAATCTTCATTGGTTAGATTGATATTTCCAATCTGACCTGCAACCAATCCACAATAAGCACTAACCAAGGTGTTCAACATCTCCATATGCTCCTTGGCTACTTCGACACTGACTTTTGAAAAGCTGGAAGTGTCTAATCTGACTGTGTTCGGATTGGAAGTGGCTTGAAAGTTTGAAGAGCTTCCATAAAACCCTTGCTGTTGCGGTTGTTGTTGCTGAGCTCTGCTTGGGTCTAAGAAAGGCGGTGGTGTGAATTGAGGAGCCGGTTGCACATCCTGTTGTAGAGAACAAGAATCTGGTCTTGAAAACATCGTGTATGCTGAAGGATCAAACTGATTTGTTGTGGAAGGCCCGGTGTTTGAGATGAAGGCTGTTTGAAGCTTCGCATGTTGAGAAACTGGTTTTTCTCCACTGATGCCTCCTGCAATCCTAAAGTACATCTCTGGATTTTGAGGAGTTAGAGTTCTTTTTGCCTTAAGCTTTTCTTCTACATCCTTGTTTTCCAATTTCTGAATTAACTCATAAACGGTGATTGTGTCTAGAACACCATTTTCCTTGAGAATTTCAAGATAACTGCTCCACTTTGCTGGTAAGCTATCAGCAAATCTCTTCACCATTTCTTGTGGAGTGGCAGTGACTCTAAAGGCAAACATCTCGCTCAACAAATGATGGAACCTTGTAGATAACTCTGCCAAAGTCTCATTCTCCATACACGTGAATCCTTCAAACTCTTTCTTCAACAATTCTTGCTTGATCTTTCTAGATTGAGCATTTCCTTCACATCGTAACGTGAGCATATCCCACAAGCTTTTAGTAGTCGTGCAGTAAACAAACTGGTGATAAATGTCTCTGTGAAGAGCTTGTGTGAGAATCATGAATGCTTTCTTTTCTAGCTCAAATTTCTTCTTATCTTCTTCAGACATAGTGCTGTAAGTTTGTGGATTTGATCCTGCAACTTCCAAATCATTTTCAAATGGAGTGAAGAAGCACATCCATAGATCTTGACCTTGCCCCTGAACATAAGTTCTCAGCCTTTCTTTCCACCATCCCCAATCATTGATGTGATTCAGCTTTGGCGGTTTTGTACTTGTACCAGTTTCACTGTCGTTCTGCATCATGGCTTGAATGCTGCTGCTTTGATTTGTGACCAAAGCCCATTGATTTGCAGTTATCATTGCAGCTTGAGGTGGGACAATAGCTTGCATCCATGCATTTTTGTTGAAATCTGACTGAGATTGCGTAGCTGACGATTGCGTAGCTGATGATTGTGGAGTCAAAGTTGTTTGAGTCCACGCGGTTGGATCCCACTGACCGTTTGTTCCCATTTTATAAAGAAAATTAATATATTAAGTGAAAAATATATTTAAAATTTAAAAAAAACAAGTTTTTTTTTTTTTTTTTTTTTTTAAAGATTATTTTTTCACAAACTATGTTAAAATCTCGAAGGATAACAAACAGCCGAAGGATCTTTGATCGAAGGACCTGAAAAACACAAACTTGTTAACCTTAAACAGATTAGGATCGAAAGACAGAACTTGTTCGAAAGATCAACAGTGTTCGAAAGATCACTGTTGAGTTTCGAACGATGACCTCGAAAGACTCTCCAATCGAAGGATCCTTGTCTTTCGAATGAGACCTGTAGATCGACAGATATATCCTTCGAAAAGATTCCTTGGATCGAAAGATAAGTCACAGACTTCGAAGGATGTTCGAAGGATGATGATCTATCGAACCTCCTTTGTTCGAAAGATGATCCTTCGACTTCGAAGGATATCCTTCGATCTGCTCTGACACAATTGACAAAAGTTGACAGGTTGGTGAAAAGTTTTCAGCAGAAAGGTATGTTCAGACCATACTTTCTGCCAACCAAGATTTGACTTGATAAAATATTGCCCAAAAACAGAAAGATCTTATCCAGAAACCGGTGACCGGATAAGCCGGAATTTTGGCCGGAAATTACCAAAACTTTCAAAACAAGGTTTTTAAGTTACCCAACCCGTCCTTTAACACACCCGGTTAGCTTAGAACACGTTTTTATGACCAGAAAAGCGAGAAACAACAGAAAAACGGGTGCTAAACCAAGTGAGTTTTTGTCCAAAACACTCCAAAGTCTTGTATAAACTCGGTTTTTAACAAGGAAAAGAGCCACGGCTCTGATACCACTTGTAGGTCCCTCGGAGGTTGAGGTTAAACCTTATCCTTGTTAAGTTTAACACACTAGCAAGTGCGGAATCCAAGCTAGAATGCAAACCGGTAGTTTATAATGAGAACACAAGCTACAAAGAGAAAGGTAGACACACAAGATATCAAAGTTTTCTCTTGTATTTCAGTGGACACGGTTACAGCCCTTGACCAAACTGAAAATACGCTCTCTACAAGACTAGGTTCACTCACACACAATGAAGTGAACACATTACATCCGTATATATAACCTTCACAGCTAGTCTGGTCGAAGGATCAATTAGATTGATCGAAAGATCATCTATCGAGATACAGCCTATCGAAGGATCCACATATACCTCGAAGGATTGACATCCTTCGAGGTCCATCTGTATCCATCGAAGGTTATCCTTCGAGCTCATCGAAGGATATAAACAATCCTTCGATGACCATCCTTCGACACACACAAACTTACAAACTTTTTCTAACTGTTTGACCAAGTCAAACCAGGAGGATGGTTGACTGGTCAAACTTACATTAAGCACATACATAAACACATCTAAGACGCAACACGACTACAAAAGACATCGTTTTATATCATTACAAAATACAGACAAAGTACAGACACAAGTGCACCAACATACAGCTTCTTCTATGGTTTGAGGTCTAGCTGCCTTGACTACGTGTCTTATCTTTCCAATTAATCCCCAAATATAACGGGAAATTAACACTGGTTCTGGTGAAGCAAGAGTTGGCACTATTCTAGCATATTCAAAGAATATTTTAGTGTATCCCTTACTATCCACACCAGTCATCCTAAGGTTTAGGAATTTGTTTGCTATCTGTTTTTTCTCATTGGGTGGGCATAATTTCCTTTCTACCTTGTTCTTAAATTCTTCCCATTCCATATTGTAGGTTTGATCACTTCCTCTTGTCTGGAGGATAGTGTTCCACCATTCTAGTGTTGCATTCTTAAACAGATTAGAAGTAAACAGTATTTTATCTTCTTCAGCACACTTGCTTATTCTTAATGCTACCTTAGTTTTCTCTATCCAGCGTAAGGTTGCAATGGCCCCTTCATTGCCCGAGAATTCCATTGGTTTACAAGACCAGAATTCTTTATAAGAACAACCATAAGCCATGGTTCTTCTTCTTTTGGGAATACGCAATTGAAGTACAGGTCCATTGTTCACGCTATGCTCTGGTTCACTTGGTCGCTTACTGCTATGCTTACTTTTATTGTCAGCATCTTTAACAGTTTGAAGAATAAATGGCATTGCATCTATAATTCCTTGTGCTACAATGTGTTGGATAGCACTATTATCCATCTGGTTCCCATTGTTATTGGGATTTTCATTAACCACGTTAATATTACTCTGGTTATCGTTATTCAGATTTCCTTGATTTTCTTCGTCGGCCATCTGAATTTTAAACAAGTATCCATATTAATATCACAATTAATATCTTAATATAGTTAATCACATGACATGCATTTTTACCAAAAGCGTCAATCAATGCGACTATACTCTTTTTTCATATACTATTATGCGTCTATTACACACTAGTACATAAATAAAATTACAATACCAACAGAAAGAAAATTACACTAATAGTACTATGCATCCGTACACACATAATTTTATTTTATTATATTATTATTACTACCATCATTTTACCACCTCATTCACGGATATGGATTTATCCAAAAATCCATATTACGTTTATCGTATTTCCATACGAGACGCTCTCCCACCTGACGCATTCTCTCACTGCTTTCTAAGATTTCCTCCTCGAAAGTCCTAAGTTCTTGGACGTTTTCTTCACTCATTGGGGGTGCATGTTCTAAGACTTGGTTTGGAATCTATGGTACATGTTCCTGATATGGGGGTGTAGGTGCCTGAAATTGGTAAGGATCCTCTAATATTTCCCTAATATAATCATCTTGGTAATACGGATCTAAAGGGTCCATACCTGGGTAAGCTTCTATGTTCTGTATGGGTGGATAATCCTGGATAGGATAACGTTGCACAAAATCCCTATTGTTGTCCCACCAGGGGTCGTAATTCGGGTCCAGAGGGTTTGGTGTAGGCACTCTAGGGATTTCTTCTGGATTAAAATCGTACATCTCCACTTGGTTTTCCTGATTTTCTATCTCCATAGGTTGTTCTGGGTTTTGTGGTTGTGGGGCTACTAGTTGTTCCAGACTTGGGTCAGCAGCAGTCGTAGCCAAGATATGGAAATTAGCTAGGCTTCTATTTAGCATATCTTGAGTCTGGGCATCTGTCTCTCGCTTAATAGCTGCTAAAGCCCTTTGCTGTTGCAATTTTCGCATTCTCTTCCTACGAGCAAAAGCTTATTTACTTAACCATCCTCATTTCTTATTAGGAAATGGTTCTTCAGATTGAGCTCTAAAGGTAAATATTCCATCCTCCTGATCAGCAGAATACCCCGAAAGGGCAGGCTGTGATGAAATACCTTCACTCTTAGGTGAATTAGATAATTGACGGTTCAGATCTGAGGGTCCTTGATCACTCATACTGAAAACTAACAAATAGTCAAATAACACTTAACACATAATTATAGTTATGCACGTATTTCCGTAATTTATTTCCTAACACAAAATTTAAAATTTAAGTGTCAGCAGAACACTTCTTTGGCTCAGACCAGTGGCTAGGCTATGATACCACCTTCTGTCGCAACCCCCGATCCCTTATCTGTCCCGGGAACGGGCGGACACGAACTCAGTAGTGGTGGTATCAGGTTATTTAATCTTGCAGCGGAATTTACATCAGGACCGTAGTTAGGAAATGTTTATCAGAGTAAAACCACCATATTTGATATTAATCAACTCATGGGCAAAACCCAAGTTTTTTTATTACAATACATTTATAGGGACAAACCCTATTTTATTTAATTTAAAACATCATTTCTTAGATAACTTTTATAGCCACTTATTTTCCAAGCCGTCAGTGCTCTCGAGCTGGCTTTTTCCCAGTTGGCTTTCACATTGTGTTACCTGAAACATGTTTTAAAAATATTTTGTCAGCGGAAAAAACTGGTGAGTGAATCCCAGTTTAATAAAGAAACATTTTATCAGTTAAGACAGTATTGAGAGTGATCACATTGTTTATTTCTACACAATTACTCATTCAGTACTGTCAATCCTTAACTTGTGGGTCATATTACACATTGGCTACTCGTCGTCCAATGGTAACGTACTGTCATTCCGACTTACTACTCGCAAGTAATAAATTTTGTATACAAAACCCCAAATACCGGCAGTAATTGAAGAATTACAAAGACTCAATCACTGCTTAATCGCGTTGTAAAATAATTAAGGTT
>JARYGA010042399.1:0-82829 GCA_030545235.1 Helianthus tuberosus
CTTGTCCAGCTGCATGAGCACGCAGCCCAAACCACGGTTCTCGGCATCACAATACACCACAAAATAGTCATTCCCATCGGGTAAAGTTAAAACAGGAGCTTTACACAAAAGGGTCTTAAGGGTCTGAAAGGACTCCTCTTGTTCGGGACCCCAAACAATGGGTTAGAGTAGTAAGAGGAACAACGATTTTAGAAAAATCCGAGATGAGTCGGCGGTAATAACCCGCCAATCCCAAAAAGGAACGTATTTCAGATACGGACTTAGGCGTACTCCAATTCTTCACTGCCTCGATCTTAGAAGGGTCAACATGAATACCCTGACTACTAACAATATGACCAAGAAATTGCACCTCATCAATCCAAAACTCACACTTAGAAAATTTAGCATATAGACGTTCACCACGTAAAAGCTAAAGCATAAGACGTAGATGGCGAGCATGATCGGCTTTAGACTTAGAATAGATAAGGAAATCATCAATAAAGACTATAACGAAACGATCCAAATAGGGTTTACAAACACGGTTCATAAGGTTCATGAACACTGCAGGTGCGTTGGTCAAGCCAAAAGGCATGACTACGAACTCGTAGTGCCCATACCGAGTACGGAACGCAGTTTTAGGAATATCATCTTCGAGGACACATAGTTGATAATATCCAAATCGAAGATCGATCTTAGAGAAGCAGGATGCGCCTTGTAGTTGGTCGAATAAATCATCAATGCGAGATAGAGGGCGATTATTCACAATAAGCTTATTAAGTTCACTGTAGTCGATACACATACTGAACGAACCATCCTTCTTCTTGACAAATAAAATGGGAGCACCTCACGGGGAGGTACTTGGATGAATAAAACCCTTATCGAGTAATTTCTGCAGTTGACTAGATAACTCTTGCATCTCGGAAGGTGCAAGACGATAGGGAGCCCTGGCAACAGGAGTCGCACCAGGTACGAGATCAATACAAAAGTCGACGGATCTAAGAGGAGGAAGACCAGGTAGATCCTCTGGAAAGACATCAGGGAAATCACACACAACTGGAACGTCGTTTATGTTCTTCCCCTTGCTCTTTTGTTCCACCACGTGGGCCAAAGAGGCAGGGTTCTGTTTACGTAAACTTCTGTTCGCTTGTGTGCATGACATCAGCCTTAGTACTTTTGAAGGTCGGTCTCCATAGACATTTAGAATATCAATGGACGGTAGGGGAAGATGAACAAGCTTATCATGACAAACAATCTCGGCATGGTTCTTACGCAACCAGTCCATACCGATAATAACATCAAAACTTCCCAAACGCATAGGTATGAGATCAATAGAAAATACGTGATCGTTAAGAGTCAAGGAACAATCACGAACGATAGAGTTAACAAGAATAGACTTACCATTGGCGACCTCAACAGAGAACAACTCAGGTAACTTGGAGCGTGTACAATTTATCAAAGACTCAAATTCCACGGACACAAAGCTCTTATCGGCACCAGTATCAAATAGGATCGAAGCGTAAAGATTATTAACGAGAAACATACCATTCACCACATCATTGTTGTTGCGAGCTTGATTGGCATTGAGATTGAACGCTCGTCCACGAGCGGCTGCTTGTTGATCTTGGTTCAGTTGGGGGCAACGATTACGGATATGAGTAGTATCTCCACACTGGAAGCATGCACGAACATAATTGACCGGTTTAGGATTTTGCAGAGGAGCTGGAGGTGCTGATAAAGCTGCCTGAGCTGGGGCTTGTTGAGCTCGCTGGGTCTGGTAGGCTTGACGACAATAAGGAGTTGTGTGACCATAGCGATTACAGTTGGTACATAGACGACATGCAGAAACAACGGGATGATGAAAATTGTAAGTTGTACACTTGGGGTAAGACCCAGTGTATTGCTTCTTCGCTTCAGGGGCAGCAGGGTTAGCAGCAGCAGGACTAGGATTAGGTTTTGCAGCAGAGTTAGCAGTAGGGACAGTAGCATTACATCCCGAACCCTGAGATTTCCTTTTCTTGTTCTTGCTGCCACTTGGCTGCTGGGTAACTTGGTTAGCAGACTTTGAAGGAGCAGGGGTAGCAAACTGCTTATCACACACACGATTGTTGTTCAAACTTGCTGCCAGACGGTAGACTTCCTCAATAGTTTCTAGCTGAGCTGCTTCAATGGAATCACGCATAGCAGGAGGTAGGCCGTTGATGTACTTGGTTATCATCCGCTTAGGAGTCGAAACCAAGTGAGGGACGATGAGACTTAGCTGCTTAAACCGGGTAGTATAAGCCAGGTTATCATCACCAACCTGCTTCAAATGCCAAAACTCTTCTTCCAGCTTTAACTGCTCATGGGGAGGGCAGAACTCGAGCATCATGAGTTCACGCACCTCATTCCATGGAAGAGCGTAGGCTTCTTCATTAGAACGGATGTTTCTCTCATTTGACCACCACTCCAACGCTCTGCCTTGAAACATTCCAGTTGCACTCCTAGTTTTCAAATGATCTGGGCATTCGTTGTTATTGAAGGTAACTTTGATGCTGTCGAACCACTCGAGCATAGCAGTCACCCCATCACTGCCCGTGAAAGGCTTAGGGTTGCAAGAGATGAAATGTTTGTCGTTGAACTTTGTAGGCTTCTGCCTCTCAGCCTTGGAGTCCACAGAGGATGGAGGGGTGTTAGATCCTTGGAGCTCAGAGACGATCTTTGGCACAACTCGAGCAATCTGGTCGGCCATGAATGACATCATCTTTTTCTGAGACTTCTCCCTGGATTTCCTGAGAGTGTCAGATAACTTTCGAGAAGACATCCTAAAGATTCAACAAGAGGATCGTATGAGTCTAGATTAACATAGATTAATATAGATTTACGCACGATAGACTAAGACTCAAGATTCACATAGATTTACATGGTACCACAAACCAACGACCTTCGCATGGCGCGTTGTACGGAGCTTGGCAACAAGTCAGAAACGCTTATATATAGGAAGTACCAGCGGCGTATTCACCACGCTTGGGCACATTGCTTTTGCCCCGTACTTGAGGTCATGTTACGTGTCACAATTGCCAAACAATACTCTCATCATTCACATAGACTAACTTGATAGATTTTAATAGACATAACACCACAACCCACGACCTTCACATGGCATGTTGCACGAAGCTTGGCAGTATGTCAGAAGCGCTTATATATAGGAAGTACAAGCGGCATATCCACCACGCTTCGGACACAGTACTTCCACCTCGTACTTGATGTCATGTTACATGTCATAATCCATACTCATCATAGATTAACAAAGACTTTCATAGATTTCAATAGATTACGATAGGCTTCAAATAGTCTTTAATAAGCTCAATAGACTTCAATAGACTTCAATAGATTCGATAGACATTCAATAGATTGCCATAGATTTCAATAGACTTTCAATAGACTTTGATAGATTAATCATAGATTTAGTATTAACAATCCTCAACCAACGAAATCCCGCATGACAAGTATTACGAAAGTTCGGTGACATGACAGAAGCACTTATATATAGGATGTACCAGCGGCGTATCCACCATGCTTCGATCACGCCACTTCCCCCTCGTCATCGGTGTCATACTTCGCCAGCCACAACATTAGGCTAATCAAAATAGATTAAATAACATAGATTAACCCAACTAATCCACATAGATTAACCAATAGTTTATCTTAGACTAGAGTTGACAATCCCATCATAGTCCACAACGACAAATTCCCACATGGCACGTTCTACGAAATTTTGGCAACATGACGGAAGCACTTATATATAGGAAGTACCAGCGGCGTATCCACCATACTTCGATCATGCCACCTCCGTCTCGTCATCGGTGTCATGCTTCATTAAACAAAATCTCCTCATAGATTGACCAAATAGATTTACGTCATAGATTAACCCGAATAGATTTCACAACTTCGAACCAATCCTACGAGCTTTGCTTAGCGAGTGGTACGAAGGTTCGGTAGTATGCCAGAAACACTTATATATAGAAAGTACCAGCAGCGTATCCACCATGTTTCGGACATGCCACTTTCTCCCTCGTCTTCGACGCTAGGCTACGTTTCGTATTTTGTTTCTCAATCCACACATACGTAGTTTACACATATACTTTACTAGAGTACATGATAGATGTCACATAGACTTCACATAGAATACACAAATAGGCCTTCCATAGTTTTAGAATTCAATAACAGACACTAAGTTTCGCATGGCACTTGGTATGAAAGTTGGTAACATGCCAGAAACACTTATATATAGGAAGTACCAGCGGCGTGTCCACCATGTTTCGGACACGTCACTGTCCCCTCATATTCCATGCCATGTTACATCTAGTGGCTTGCACTCACATTATCACATAGATTATACATAGTATAAAGCTTCGTAACTTTAGTTCAATTTGAGATTACAATTAACGTTTTAGATTGCGGACACACGTGTGATTCGTGTAAAAGCATACCAAAATGAACGAAGAATCGAGTTTAAAACCACATACATAAAATCGAGTTAACATAAGATGATAGGCTTATAAAACATAGGATTGTTACGGGTAGATGAAAGGTGGCTAACCAAAGTGATTCGAACCCCTTTCTAATTGAGGTAACGTGTTCTGACTTACTTAGACAAATACGCCATCGATGTTAGGCCTACGATATTCGTCCTTTTAGTCATTCCACGTTCCTAATGGAATGGAAGTCACGAGACTTTGGCGAGACATAAAATCAAGGAATGGGACTAGTTGTTGAGGTCTGAGTTTCACCTCTAACTTGACAACATCGTACCCTAAATAGCGTTGGTACTTGTCTGCAGACAAGACCTACTAGAATAATATGGAGATTTTACCATCAAGGTGCGGATGTCACTCCTGACTTGAGAGCAAATCTTGTGTAAAATACTAACATTGAGTAATAGTGTTTTCCAAATATAAAGTGTACATTATGTTAGCCTTAGGAAAGGCGTGTAAGTTTAATAGGAATCTATGCTGCTAGGAAGCAGATACGATAGAATGCATAAGTCATAAGTCTTAAAAAACAAATAAGAATCAAGATTTCCTAGAACTATAGACTAGGGCAAGTATTCCTACTTATCCTAATTCCCTATAGTTATGGATCTAATACCAATCTATCACACCCCAACCGATGGCGGAAACATCGGGGTGTAGATTGCTCATGAGATTCCCATAACACTATTGTTTCAATATAAGTTAATTGATTTCATGCAATAGTCTAACAAACGTCATCACAAATATCACATTACAACTCAAATCATAAATTGTTCAAAATTGCTCAAAAGGCTAAATTAACTAGGCGACGTTTCTAAGCATCTCCTAGCTTGATTTCCATGTTCCATCACAACCTATCAGCCTCAAACATGTATTAAAATATCAATACAAAAGTATTGGCGAGTATACAAGTTTGATAATAGAATAATAGATTAAAAACAACTCATGTCCCCAATGTAAGCAATAAAAATAGTTTCAGCCGTGCTAGTGTCGCAGTCCACGCAGTGATAGCCCAAGTATCCTGATGCTTTAGTGTTTACCCAGGACTCAAGGTAAACTAGAATCCTCCTAACAATACCCCCTGAGAATAATGGGAGAGGTGCACCCCCTATAGCGCTACTATTGTTAAGGCGGAACTACACACCCTGGATTAAACGTCACATAGCACAAATAGAATACTAGAATGCACAAGTTTTCACATACACATAGGATAGAGTTTAGATTTCAAAAGGTTCACGTTTATATAGAATACATGTTACACCCCAAAGTTTAAAGTAAAAAGGGGATCGAGTATACTCACAGTGATTGCTTAACAGTCGCAACTGTTATTGGATCAAAGGGAGCTCTTTTAGAATTAGCCTGATTAGATTACCATAGGATAAGAGTCGGGCAGAATAACGAGATTATGCAAAATGTTGGAAACTGTCACTGGATCGGATGGCTGTCCGATCAGATGGCTATCCGATCGGATTGTTAGTTGATTCAGGTGACTTAGTGTGAACGAAAGACTGTCCGATCAGGTGGCTTAGTCTGAGGGTAAAACGAACAGCTGTCCGATTGGGTGGCCATCTGATTCAAGTGTCAAGTATATAGCTTAGGTGCCTTGGTTACCTTGATCGGATGGCTGCTCGATCGGGCGGCTGTGTGATCGGGTTGCCACTCGATTGAGAATTCCACAACTCCAAGTTTCTAAAAAGTTACCAAGTGTTGGGAGGTTTCAAAGTTCCAAGGTTGCAAAGTATGTGTCCCTCGATCGGGTGGCTGTCCGATAGGATTGCTGTCCGATCGAGTTGCCGCTCGATCAGGCGAACCTCGTTCCCTTGAACGTTTGTAAAATTTTCTAAGTTTAACGATGACGGCATGGTACGTGTTGTGACAATGGTAAAGTCATCGTCCCATAGCCGTTCTGATCGGGTGGGAACCACCCCAGTCTGATCAGTTACTGTACGTGATAACGTGTATGTCAAACTCCGTTTTCTGGCCATCATTCTCCGGTGGAAATCCATCCTTAAGCCGACTCTAGACTAATAATCAGGTTTATAGTCCGTTTAGGACCGGATCTCACCATTTAGAGCAAAAGTTGAAGAAAAAGATGAGGAAACTTAAGTTTTACCATGAAAATACTTTGATTTAGGTTAGATTTAGTGTTAAATACATGGAATCCCTTAGATCTTAGCTAGATCTCACCAAGAATGACATCATATGACAGTTTGTACAAACCACCATGATGACATCATCCTTAAGATCTCAGATCCGAGAGATTTCATGGTGAAAAGTGTGGTTTCAAAGTGAATCACGTAGAGGATGAAGTGTAGATAAAGAAAGTACAAGAATCTAGCTTGAAATGTACCGAAATAGCTAAGAAAATGGAGAAAATGTAGTGTGGGTGCGTCTGGTCGAACAGTGCTGTCACATCAGGGAATAAAGTGATGTGACAGGCCTATTTATAGTGTGGACGGGACTTGAGGCGGTTTGGCTTGGATAGGGTGGTGGCCCGATCGGGTGGCAATCCGATCGGATTGCCACTCTAGCCAATCCAATCTTTCCGCGTTCCCGTCTCTGATTCGTTTTGAGAGTTAGATTAAGCATTGCGTATTATAGAATAACTAGATTACATCATAACATCAAAAGTTCCATAGATTAATAGATTCCGCCAGTGACAAGGCTTCAGTCTCTCATTCAATCGAGAATCAAGTTTCACGAGTCTAAAGAGTCAAGCACCAAATAGACTTAGACATTCCAAACATAGATTTAGGCATTCCATCATAGTTTTAGACATTCCCACATAGATTTAGACATTTCAAATATAGAATTAGGCATTCCAAACATATAGATATAGACATTCCAAAAATATAGGCATTCCACACGTAGATTTAGGCATTCCAAATATATAACATAGACTTCCACATAGCTTGAGGGCTAAGATGACAAATCGGCAAACTTCAGGGACTAATCTTGACAAGATCCTAAAGTTTAGGGGCGCTTGGCGTTACAGGACATTCTAACAATTACCGATGTGGAAATGTTAGAAACAACAATGAAAATGGTTATTTCAAGGAATTTTCGTTTGTTGATGAATATGGACGACCCAAGACCATTACGACTTGGGTCCCCTATTCTAACTGATTTCTGTTTCTGAATGCAGGAACAGCTCAAGAGGGCTATTTATATTTGGTATATTGATAGTGGCTCTTCCAGGCATATGACGGGAAACAAAGAACTGTTATCAAATTGGAAATATATTTGTGGTGTTTATGTTAACTTTGTGGGTGAAAAGGGTGATTACATCATAGGTGAAGGTTCTATGTTAAACGGCAAGATTACCTTGCACAAGGTGAACTATGTTGAAGAACTGAAGCACAAGTTGCTGTCAGTATCCCAGATCTGTGATAGCAAGTATACAATGCATTTCACGGATAAGGCTTGTTTCGTTCTTAAGCCGGGATTTGTAGTCCCTGAAGATTGGATCATGATGATAGATCTAGTAGTGAACAACACCTATGTGATGGACATGCATCCGGTTGTGAACTCCTCTTGTCCGGCAACATGTTTACTTTTGTTGGTGCATATTCGGTGACAACAGCTTAATAGTTTGATTATTTAGTCTTTGGATATTTTATATTGGGCTTAGCTTATTGGTTAGTGAGTTTATTATTGTAATGGGCTTGGAAAATGGCCTAGTCCATGTAGGAAGCCCAGTTCATAAACATGTGGTATATAAACATGTTTTGTGTTTAGGGTTTTAGTTGTTAGAGAATTCTAGAGAGAGAAAACGTAGAGAGAGAGAGTAAGAATTCGAAATAGGGTTTGTAGCAAGATCACAGAGATAGGCTGTGAGGTTGTGAGGTCTTGAATTGATTGTAAACTGCAAGTTGGATAATCAATAGAAGACCCGTTTGATTGTGAAATTCTGTTTCTACTCGTTTCTGTAATAAATCTGATCTAAAGGATTCCGCACTCTAGGTTGGATAAACAATTCTGTAAAGATCCATACACATCAAGGGGACCTACAATTGGTATCAGAGCATTAGGCTCTTGAAGGCTCGGTTCAGAATTGGTTGCTGCAGAAACAGAAGAAATTTTCGAATTTTTGAAACCTGAAAAATTAGGGTTTCGAAATTTTTGTGTGTTTGATAAAATTTTCGAAATTCTTTGGCTGTTTTGATCTTCTGCTTTGTTTTATTGCTGTTTTGCAGGATTTCTGGAAAGAATTTGTTGATTCTGGAAAAGGTTTCGGCTGATAGACTTGAAGATTCGAAGACTGTTCTTCGTGTTCTTCACGTTCTTCGTTCTGTTCTTCACTGTTTTTTCGAAAATCACTGATATTTTGCTGTTTTGATTTTGCAGAAACTGTTAAGGAATCCGGAAGAATCTTCAGAATTTCGAACAGATCTAGTTTCCAACTTTAACTGACGAATTAGAGTAATTTCACAGTCTAGACCTGCGAAATTACCGGCGACGTTAAAATCCAAAGGCGACTTTGGTAACCGTATAATTTTCCTCAGCGAAATTATTACGGTTTTCGGCGACTTTACAGGTCGTCGTAATCGCGAAATTGACCGGCGAAGTTGATAGCGAATTTAACCAGCAAAATTAACTTTTCAGCAAACCTTGATTGATCAGCGAATTTGAACAAGAAACAGCCGAGCGAATTTAATTGACTAGGCTAGCGAAATTAGCATAATTAAAAAGGTGGGATATTTTCTGGCTAGCGTAACAAAAAATTCACGTTTTCGAAAATAGAAATTGATCCGTAGCTCGTTTGACAGAACCGCCAGCACCGTTGCGTTCCTCGTATTTTTAGGAAAAAAAGAAGACTCTGGAAAATCTTGAATTCGGTTTTCGACATTAGATATCATTGGATTCGTCTTTTCGAGACGATTCTAACGGTGTAATTTGGTAACCACGGTTTTCGGAGATATTTTATACGCTTTTATCAGTCTGCAATGTTTAAAATGTGGAACATGTCTAGTTTGAATGAGCTTTTGAGAATGGAGCATGAGGTTGGCACTACCAACAAACCACCTAAGATGATGAATGTGGAAAATTACTTGACATGGAAGGATCGTTTTCAATCCTTCATTGAATACCAGGACACTCGAATGTGGATATGCATTGAAGATGGGTACACAAACCCAACACACGACTTTGAGGGTAGACCTCGTAGAACTGCTTATGTGAACATGGAAGATGCTGATAAAAAGATGTATGAGGCTGAAAAGAGAGCCTTGGCTGCAATCAAAATGTCCTTACCTGATAGCATCAAGCATACTTTCAAGAAGTACACAAACTCAAAGGATATGTGGGATGCATTGGAGAAAAGATATGCTGGAAATGAAGATGTTAAGAAAAACAAAGTTGATCTACTGAAGAAGCAGTTTGATGTTTTCAAGTTCACGAAACATGAGTCACTTAAGGACATCATCACTCGATACTACCATCTGATGTCAGAAATGGATAATTATGAGATAGAGTGCTATACTGACGTTGAAAAGAATGACAAGCTGCTCGATGCCTTACCTACTAAATGGGATATCTACACTCTCATGATCAAGGGAGAAGCAGATTATGAAACAAAAGAGCTTGAAGAAGTAGTTGGCAAGCTGAGAGCTTATGAGCTCAGTATGAAGAAGGAAGACACTGGATATGATCAGGTTCAAGATCCAGCGATTTACAATGGGCTTACATCTTCTTCATCTCACAACGCTTCTAGCGACTCTGCTACTGCTTTTCTTTCGTGTGAGAATGAGCAGGTCACAGTGAATGAATATGGTGATGTGTGTTTTGTAGCTGCTTCAGGAGGATCAACAGGAGCCAAGAGAACATCAGGTTCTAAGCAGAGTAGTGGTGTTAAGTCAATGCCAATGAGTGTGAAGTCTGCTGAAGAGCATCTTGCTCTACTTGCTTCATTTGTTGCTTCATATGAAAACTACATTCAGGGGAAGATATCTGATCCTGCTACTTTAGATGAAGATTATGATCAGATTGACCCTGATGATCTTGAAGATATGGATTTGCAGTGACAAATGGCCATGATTACTAGACGAGTGAAGAGGTTTATGAACCGAACGGGAAGGAAGTTTATAGGAAAGACTGTTGGTTTCGACAAGACCAAAGTGAGATGCTTCAACTGTCAAAGTTATGGGCATTTTGCTAGGGAATGTCAAAAACAAAAGCAGGAGACTTCGAGTCAGAGTTTAAACAACAGGAATGCATCAAACAACTCTAACTCAAGAGCGTTGATATCTACTGCTAGAGAAGGTTCATATGACTGGAGTATTCACTTGGAAAGTGATGACAATGTCACTCAGGCATTCATGGCTGAGATAACTCCAGTTGAGGATGGTGAAGCTACTGTGGGAGATGCTGAAGCAAAAGTGGATGCTGAGGCAGAGGTCAAGATAGAGAGTAAAGCTGTAGAAGAGAAAGGTGATCAGACAAAAGATGCTGAAGAGGAAAAGCAAAAGTCTGACCATCAAAAGGAAGCTGAAGAAAAGGAAGCAAAATATAAAAGAATGGAAGCTCAACTTGCGGCTCTAATGGCCAACCTTGATAAACAAATAGGAGAGGTAAAGTCTAATTCTGTGTGTTTAAAATGTCGTGAACTACAGGGTGAGGTTGACAGGTTGTCACCACAAAACCAAAGTCTGGTGAGCGAGATGTCTAATGTGACACCTGTGTCACTTCAACCATCAAACAAATGCCAAACCAATGAAATATTGCATTTCATACTTGGGATTGTGAAAATACGTGTATCGATTTCACATATCAACTCTTGTTCGATTTCAAGCTCTAAATCGCTTTCTGGAAGGTTATACACGCACTGATACGTAAATATAACCAGTTTAATGCAACGAACACTCCGGAATAGTGAAATAGGCTTAATATACCTTAAATAACCTTTACTTAACTTAGAAATAAGTTTTGAAGGCTTTGGTATGGCAAAATCAAGTTAAATCGCTTACAGGGACTAAAGTTGACAAACAGTGAAAGTATGCCAATTTGAACTGTAACAGACATTCCGGAACATGACCATAAGTTAAACATACCCTAAATATCCTTCACATAGCTTAGAAATAGGCTTTGAGGGGTTCGGTGTGCTAAAATAAACTTTTGGGTCATTCAGGGACTAAAAGTGTCAAAAAGTGCACAAGTTTGCATTTTCGCGCATAACGTACGTTCTGAATACATATGGACATCCAAAAATTTATGTAAGCACTAAAATATTTTATTTTAGTGTTCGGCATAAGAAAAATCCATTCGTTTCGTCATTTGGATCGTTTTTCGCGCTTATGCGCATTCCGTCGTAATTAAGCGAACATCGCGTTCGTACGGCCAAACGAACCAACCTCCGGCATATTTTTGAGCATGTTTCATGTACACAATGTTTAGGCATCATTTTAGGGCCTTAAATTTGGCTTAACGGGCCTTAAACGTGTCGAAAATAGCTTAAACGGGCTGCAGGGACCAAAACTGTAATTCTGCCAAACTTGGTCCTTGCGCACCGTAACAAATATTTGTTACGGTGCGCAAGGGGTCTGCAGACCAGATGCAGTGTTTCTAACAGCCTGTTATCAGCTGATTAATCCTCAACCACAAGTTCACACATGCTTAGTCAGCTGATAAGAACCCATTTTTAGGCACCATAACATTCCAACACTTGTACGGATACGATTAAGGCACGATATTCGACAAGCGATCCTAACGGTTCGGGTATTCCTATAAATACCCATCCACCCCATTGCAAAACTTACAAGAATTTTGATTTGAGAAACTCTAAGTTGAAACTATTGTTTCATACCTGAGATTTTTGAATCGAAATTAGCATTCGGGGACCCTTCGTAAGTATTCTTTCGTTCTTTTATTGCTTTTCGAGTCTTTCGAGTCTGAAAGTCAAACTTTGTTTGACTTTCTGCGTTGACCAGTTTATGGTCAATGCGAAGTTCGTTTGAACTTCGCAACGTGAGTGTAATCACGTTGTCTAGGGTCGTAGGGTAAGCGATCTAATAAATCGCTTATACCTCGAACCCGACCCATTTGGTCGATCATTAGGATCCGACCAAATACATTAGGTGACCATAGTAGGTAGGGAATAACCTTCCGAGGTTATACCCTATGGTCACATCGTTTGAGTAGTTGTATGATAGGTAGTTTATATGCCTTAGGTAAATTACCAGAATATCCTCTTCATGTATAATTGGTAATTAAGCATATGTAACCTAAACTTTTGTCACATAACTGATTATGTAACATGTTTAGGCATATAACACTTGTCATAGGGCTAGTTAGACGGTCCGAACGCGTTTCACGCGAACGACGCGTTAAAGTAGCATAAGCTACCTAAACGGGTCGTAATGGGTCGTAAGCAGTTATGTTAGGTTTCATTTAGTATGTAGGCTTTGTTAAACCATATCACACGAGTCTCCACACTCGTTTGGTTTACAAACCCTCATGCTACCCGATCATCCGATTTAGGTCCGGTTATTAACATAGTTACCTATATTAGGTGCCGTTTGATATCCGCGATCTCTAGCATTGTTTGGTTGTTACTCAAGGACTACTAAGCAATCTCAAGTGAGTACATAGACCCCTCTTTTACTGTTTTCCAAACTGTTTTGGGGTGAAACACATGTGCCTACTTGTTACATTCATGCTTTCCCGTTTTCACATCATATACCTGCTATGTTCGTTAGTACATTATAGTACATGATTTCATTACATTTTATGCTATGTATGTCCATTGTGTGCATACTTAGTACATTGTTTTACATTACATTTTGTTGCATATGCTCATCCAGTATATGAACACATTATATTACATTTTGAACCGTTTATAACTATTTGACTATGTGAACCGTTGTAATCATTCGACTATGTGAACCGTTTGTATCTGTGAACCGTTTGTATCTGTGAACCGTTTGTATCTGTGAACCGTTTGTATCTGTGAACCGTTTGTATCTATGAATCGTTTGTATCTATGAACCGTGTGAACCGTATTTGACCATACATAAACATTTCTACAATTGTTAAACATTACTTTGGTGGTTTGGTTTGATTAAGTGATTACGTAACGATGTGTGTGTAATATGATACAAGCATGGTGGATACGCCGCTGGTACTTCCTATATATAAGTGTTTGTATGGTATTACATATCGTAGCGTTATTTGAATCATTTCAGTTTGAGACATATAACATTTTATACAAATAACATACTTTTCACAAGACATTGATTTACAAACAACTTATCTTATACAAACTCATTTTACAATGGTTATTCATTTAACCATACATTATTCTCTTATTTATACATATCATCTGATCTTATTGTTTTTCAAATGATTTACCAAACAAAGCAAATTACAAGGTTCATGACTAAACATTTTCTCAAACATAAGTCATGAAACCTATTTTCACAAAACCTATGTATCTCACAGGCATTTTTATGCTGACGTACCTATTTTCACATGTGTTTTTCAGGAGCTGTTGCATAAGATGATCAAGATACACATAGGCAGACTTGGGCTTTAGTGACAATAAAAGATGCAAGACTAGTTAATTATGTTGTATTTTTTTGTTTGTTAAGACATTGTAACACTTTTAATCAATAAAACGAAACTTCAATTGCCATGGATTTGAAACAATTAATTCTGTTACAACACTCCCCGACGTTTCCGCCACGTTTTGTATGTTCTACGTGGTCGGGGTGTGACAGAAAAGATGGTATCAAAGCCAATGGTTATAGGGAATTAGGTTATTAGTAATGCTTTGACCTAGTCTATAACCTTCTTAGGACCCTAACGCGAGTTTACTTGCGTTTAGTCATAAAACAATACCGTCACCTATCCTTAGGCGACTACCACAACAAGAACATAAATTTCAAAACCGCTTTGAAAACTAATCATCTGTTCTAGGATGATTGATTACTAGGTTTTGAACCCTCTATTGTAAGGTTTTGAACTCTCAGTTATATGGTTTTGAACCCCTTTGAGTTTTCAAAATCTCGTCAAGGTTTTGGGTTTTAAATAATGTGAACACGTGCAAACTGGAAGGGTGAATGCCTGTATTCTGGGTTTTCTGTCTAGGCAAGCACTTCGTATACATCTCATCAGACGCGAGACCAGTTGTGCTTACCTGGGAATTCTTGGGATGAGTGTTCACTTATAGGCGAGCATGTCTTCGCGATACATTATTTTTGACCTATTTACTTTGATTAATCACCGAGGTCGTTTGTTGCTTTGTAGTAACAAACAAATGACCACTATCCTTGCTTCATCAAATTTGTTCATCTCATTCTTTTCGTCTAATTCTCTCACTCGTTTCATTTCATGTTTCCTCTTTTAGAATGCCTCCTCGACGCGAAAACCAGATAGCGACTGCCGAACTGGCAGAAATCATTGCACAGCAAATGGCTGCTCAATTCCCAAACCTCTTTGCTCAATGGAATCAAGCCAACAACAACAACAATGGTCCATGCAATTTCAAGAGTTTTAACTCGGCGAAACCACTCAAGTTTAGTGGTTCTGAGGGAGCGACTGGGCTTCTTCAATGGTTCGAGACCATTGAGAATACTTTCCGACATGTGCAGTGTCCTGACAATCGCAAGGTCGAGTTTGATTCGAGTGTGTTCCAGAAGAGAGCCCTTACGTGGTGGAACGGTGTTATGAGAGATCGTGGTGCAGAAGTTGCTTTAGCACAGACATGGGCTGAACTTAGGGCCCTTATGATGAAGGAATTCTGTCCTCGTCATGAGATCAGGACCTTGGAAAGGGAATTCGACAATCTTGAGCAAGACAGCGGTGAGCATCGAGCCTACACGGACCGTTATGAGGAGTTGAGTCTGTTATGCCCAAACATGGTCACGCCTTTGGATAAGGCAATAGAAAAGTACATTGATGGCCTCCCAGACTCAATACAAGACATTGTGACTGGCAGCAACCCTACTACAGTTAGACAGGCCATTGAGCTATCTGCAACCTTGACTGAATCAAAGATCAGGAAAGGTAAACTTTTCCGAAAAGGTGACAAGAAGCCGGCCGAGGAATCAAAACCAATCGAGGAATCAAAGACCATGGATGGACAGACTGGATCCCCTAAGAGGTCAAAGAAGCAAAAGGCTTCTCAGAACTTCGCCATGGTTACTCACAATGATCAAGCCGTCCCCAACCAACCAGCTCAACCCCCTGCTAGGAAGCCATACAATGGAACTGCACCCTTGTGCAACCAATGTAGCCTCTATCATCATGCCAATGTAAAGTGCCGCAAATGCCAAACTTGTGGGCTTATATGCCATACAACAAGAGTCTGCCCAGCTACAGCTGCACCAAACCAAGCTGGCAACAATACCGCTCAAGGTCGTTTTCTACCAGGTTCTTGCTTCAACTGTGGCGAGATGGGTCATTTCCGAAGAAATTGCCCAAAGCTTGCTAATGCAAATCCAGCACAGGGATGAGCATCTGACCGAATGGAAGACAACGCTGTTTAGAAATAATCAGTCCTTATGTATTATTTTCTTTAGTTGTCAAGGTCCAAGAAACAGTTGTTATCGTTGTTTATAAATAAATCTTTTATATACATTGCAATATATTTATGTGGTTGCATGTATAAACAACATATCTCTTACAATACCGATAATCAAGGAACCGAATTCCTTGAAGAACAAACTACCCCCAAAAATGTTCCCATTCTATGATCTCTTGCGTTTCCACGAAATTCCTAAGTACCCGTTTATTCTAAGGAAACGAAGTACAAGGCGCAAGTTACAACACTAGACTAATACCCAAAGTACCACTATAAATCCTTAATGGGGTACCTAAGGGTATTTCCGTGAATCCTAAAATTTGTTGTGTTCCTTAAATTCGACTATTACGTTTCTTTGAAAACAAAATCGAATTTTTGGGAGATCTTCCTATCTCTTCAGATAGATCCCAGAGGACATTGAAGTCCATCGACTGGTTTCCATATCCGTTCTCAATCGATAACAAATTAATAACAAATTAATAACCAAGTTAAACAATTATGTGATTATGTGCTTATGAACATTATAAGACAAACTATGCGGACTGTGCAAGGAATTACGTAATTATGGATGCATACATAATTATGGAATTTAGTGCACAGAAACCACAGTGAGCCTTGTCATGTGCCTAGAAGTTAACTCTATTCATTTCCATTTCTGAGGAAGCACCCGTTGAAAATGACTCCGTTTGTTCACTTTCGTTTCTGAAGATTTATCCGTTGAGGAAATGAATATCCGTTTGTCTATCCTTTTCATTTCCATTTCTGAGGAAGCACCTGTTGAAAATGACTCTGTTTGTTCACTTTCGTTTCTGAAGATTTGTCCGTTGAGGAAATGAATATCCGTTTGTCTATCCTTTTCATTTCCATTTCTGAGGAAGCACCCGTTGAAAATGACTCCGTTTGTTCATTTTCGTTTCTGAAGATTTGTCCGTTGAGGAAATGAATATCCGTTTGTTTCTACTTTCATTCCCATTTCTGATGGAGCACCCATTGAAAATGACTCCGTAAGTTCATTTTACGTTTCTGAAGATTTCCCGTTGAGAAAATGAATCCCCGTTGTTTATTCCTTCATTTCCGCTTCTGAAGAATACTCGTTGAGGAAAATGACTCCATCTAATCATTTTCATTCTGAAGAATGTCCGTTAAGGAAATGACAGGATTATGCCTTACATATCTCTGGTGGTTATTTGACACAAAGTCACAAATAGACTCCTACGAATAAATTTCGGGACAAAATTTCCTAAAGTAGGGGAGACTGTGACACCTGTGTCACTTCAACCATCAAACAAATGCCAAACCAATGAAATATTGTATTTCATACTTGGGATTGTGAAAATATGTGTATCGATTTCACATATCAACTCTTGTTCGATTTCAAGCTCTAAATCGCTTTCTGGAAGGTTATACACGCACTGATACGTAAATATAACCAGTTTGATGCAACGAACACTCCGGAATAGTGAAATAGGCTTAACATACCTTAAATAACCTTTACTTAACTTAGAAATAAGTTTTGAAGGCTTTGGTATGGCAAAATCAAGTTAAATCGCTTACAGGGACTAAAGTTGACAAACTGCGAAAGTATGCCAATTTGAACTGTAACAGACATTCCAGAACATGACCATAAGTTAAACATACCCTAAATATCCTTCACATAGCTTAGAAATAGGCTTTGAGGGGTTCGGTGTGCTAAAATAAACTTTTGGGTCATTCAGGGACTAAAAGTGTCAAAAAGTGCACAAGTTTGCATTTTCGCGCATAACGTACGTTCTGAATACATCTGGACATCCAAAAACTTATGTAAGCACTAAAATATTTTATTTTAGTGTTCGGCATAAGAAAAATCCATTCGTTTCGTAATTTGGATCGTTTTTCGCGCTTATGCGCATTCCGTCGTAATTAAGCGAACATCGCGTTCGTACGGCCAAACGAACCAACCTCCGGCATATTTTTGAGCATGTTTCATGTCCACAATGTTTAGGCATCATTTTAGGGCCTTAAAGTTGGCTTAACGGGCCTTAAACGTGTCGAAAATAGCTTAAACGGGCTGCAGGGACCAAAACTGTAATTCTGCCAAACTTGGTCCTTGCGCACCGTAACAAATATTTGTTACGGTGCGCAAGGGGTCTGCAGACCAGATGCAGTGTTTCTAACAGCTTGTTATCAGCTGATTAATCCTCAACCACAAGTTCACACATGCTTAGTCAGCTGATAAGAACCCATTTTTAGGCACCATAACATTCCAACACTTGTACGGATACGATTAAGGCACGATATTCGACAAGCGATCCTAACGGTTCGGGTATTCCTATAAATACCCATCCACCCCATTGCAAAACTTACAAGAATTTTGATTTGAGAAACTCTAAGTTGAAACTATTGTTTCATACCTGAGATTTTTGAATCGAAATTAGCATTCGGGGACCCTTCGTAAGTATTCTTTCGTTCTTTTATTGCTTTTCGAGTCTTTCGAGTCTGAAAGTCAAACTTTGTTTAACTTTCTGCGTTGACCAGTTTATGGTCAATGCGAAGTTCGTTTGAACTTCGCAACGTGAGTGTAATCACGTTGGTTATAGTCCCTTGGGACTATGCCTACTGATTACCACGTTGTCTAGGGTCGTAGGGTAAGCGATCTAATAAATCGCTTATACCTCGAACCCGACCCATTTGGTCGATTATTAGGATCTGACCAAATACATTAGCTGACCATAGTAGGTAGGGAATAACCTTCCGAGGTTATACCCTATGGTCACATCGTTTGAGTAGTTGTATGATAGGTAGTTTATATGCCTTAGGTAAATTACCAGAATACCCTTTTCATGTATAATTGGTAATTAAGCATATGTAACCTAAACTTTTGTCACATAACTGATTATGTAACATGTTTAGGCATATAACACTTGTCATAGGGCTAGTTAGACGGTCCGAACGCGTTTCACGCGAACGACGCGTTAAAGTAGCATAAGCTACCTAAACGGGTCGTAAGCAGTTATGTTAGGTTTCATTTAGTATGTAGGCTTTGTTAAACCATATCACACGAGTCTCCACACTCGTTTGGTTTACAAACCCTCATGTTACCCGATCATCCGATTTAGGTCCGGTTATTAACATAGTTACCTATATTAGGTGCCGTTTGATATCCGCGATCTCTAGCATTGTTTGGTTGTTACTCAAGGACTACTAAGCAATCTCAAGTGAGTACATAGACCCCTCTTTTACTGTTTTCCAAACTGTTTTGGGGTGAAACACATGTGCCTACTTGTTACATTCATGCTTTGTCGTTTTCACATCATATACCTGCTATGTTCGTTAGTACATTATAGTACATGATTTCATTACATTTTATGCTATGTATGTCCATTGTGTGCATACTTAGTACATTGTTTTACATTACATTTTGTTTCATATGCTCATCCAGTATATGAACACATTATATTACATTTTGAACCGTTTATAACTATTTGACTATGTGAACCGTTGTAATCATTCGACTATGTGAACCGTTTGTATCTGTGAACCGTTTGTATATGTGAACCGTTTGTATCTGTGAACCGTTTGTATCTGTGAACCGTTTGTATCTATGAATTGTTTGTATCTGTGAACCGTGTGAACCGTATTTGACCATACATAAACATTTCTACAATTGTTAAACATTACTTTGGTGGTTTGGTTTGATTAAGTGATTACGTAACGATGCGTGTGTAATATGATACAAGCATGGTGGATACGCCGCTGGTACTTCCTATATATAAGTGTTTGTATGGTATTACATATCGTAGCGTTATTTGAATCATTTCTGTTTGAGACATATAACATTTTATACAAATAACATACTTTTCACAAGACATTGATTTACAAACAACTTATCTTATACAAACTCATTTTACAATGGTTATTCATTTAACCATACATTATTCTGTTATTTATACATATCATCTGATCTTATCGTTTTTCAAATGATTTACCAAACAAAGCAAATTACAAGGTTCATGACTAAACATTTTCTCAAACATAAGTCATGAAACCTATTTTCACAAAACCTATGTATCTCACAGGCATTTTTATGCTGACGTACCTATTTTCACATGTGTTTTTCAGGAGCTGTTGCATAAGATGATCAAGATACACATAGGCAGACTTGGGCTTTAGTGACAATAAAAGATGCAAGACTAGTTAATTATGTTGTATTTTTTTGTTTGTTAAGACATTGTAACACTTTTAATCAATAAAACGAAACTTCAATTGCCATGGATTTGAAACAATTAATTCTGTTACAACACTCCCCGACGTTTCCGCCACGTTTTGTATGTTCTACGTGGTCGGGGTGTGACATCTAACATAAAAGAAGCAAACTTTTTTGCTAAAAGAAATGAATCCTCATACTTAAAGAAGATAAAAGGTTATGAAAGTAAAATTGAAGCTGTAACCTGCAAATTAAACGAAAAACTTCAAGTCATAGACTTAGCTCATGAAATGATGGCTGAGAAAACAAAAGAGATTTCTGAAAAATGCAAAGAGTTGTCAGATGCACAACTCAAAATTGTTGAACTTGAAAAGAAATTAGGTTAATTCAGGGACTCTACTTTTGTTATGAAACATATGATGGGTGGCTTGAAGAAAAGTAATGACAAAACCAGTGTGGGATTTCATGGTTTCAATGAAGTTCCACCTCCTGTTAGTCATGACTATTCTTTCTTGCCTGATGAAGATGAGCTCATGGACTTTGGGTCAACATCACCAAGTAGTTCCACGTCACGTCAAGGAAATGTTTTTGAGAATGCTGATGCTAAGAAGGATAATAACAGCATACCTGTTTTGAAAAAGAATACATCACATCCTAAAAATAACAATCCAACTTTTGTTAAAAAGGTTAATTTTGCTCAAGGAAGTGACATGAAAAACGAAACAGCTGTTATTAAAAATGAATCTAATATAGAGTTTGCTAAAAACAAGAACATAGGAAATTCTGAAACTAAGCAAACTGAACCAAATCCTTCTAAGGCACCATCAGAAAAACCCGAATCTAGTTCAAAGGCTTCAGAAAAGAAGTCTTCAAAAAAGAGATCGTGCTTCAAATGTCACACCAAGGGACATGTAGCTAGCTGCTGTCCTAACAAAAAGAGTGAAGCACAAGTGAGTGAGAGAAAGAAAGAGAAATCACCTGAGAAGATAGGTGATAATGAGGAGAAAGTTGCGAATTCTCCAAAGAAATCTGCTCCTAAGCAACCAGAGAATGTTGCTGTTGGTGTAGGTGTAGATAAGGCTGAAAAAGGAACTCCATAAGTTCCACGTTTTCAAAGAAATCAACCTAGATTTCAGCCTAGATCTCCACCAGGCAGATACGAGAGACCTAGAAGCAGTTCACCTAGAATGAACAATTTTAATGGAAATACAAATAATTTCAGAAGTCAAGGTCAATATCAAAATCGATACCAAAATGATGGTGGTCGAACTTTTTATAACAATGGCTTTAGAAATTACAACAATAATGCTTCTTGGAATCAAAATTCAAGGTATCAAAACCAAAATTTTCAAAGGTCAAATAGTCCAAACACATATAGGAACCCTCAGGACCAAAGACCTAGTGGAAATCAAAATCAAATTCCATCAACAGGTCTGAGATCCAAGACTACAGTTAGGAGTAATGGATATTGGATGGATGTTCCAGCAGTTGGTGAATTTGGACAACCCAAGACCATTAGGGCTTGGGTCCCCCAATCTAACTAATTTCTTGGTTGGTGTGTGCAGGAGCTGCTAAGGAGGATTATCAACTTATGGTATGTTGATAGTGGCTGCTCCAGGCACATGATCTGGGATGCAAGATTGTTAACTGAATTTGAAGATTATGATGGTGGAAAGGTGAATTTTGCGGGTGCTAAAGGTGGTAGAATTACTGGCCGAGGAAAAGTGACCAATGGGAAGATCACACTAGACAAAGTGAACTATGTTGAGCAGCTTAAACACAATATGATGAGCGTGTCACAAGTCTGCGACAAGGGTCACTCAGTCCATTTTACCAAAAATGAAGCATTAGTGTTGAAACCAGGTTTGAAGATTCCGGACGATTGGATAGTGATGCGAGCGCCAAGGAGAAATGACACTTATGTCATGGACATGGGTGCTAAGGATCCAAATGTTGTGGTGGCGTGTGTACTATCAAAAGCATCTGAGGCTGAATCGATGTTGTGGCACAGACGGATGGCCCATATTCACTATCGAAAAATGAATTACCTTGTTAAAAATGAGCTAGTGAAATGGGTTCTAATGCAGAGGTTTCAAGTGGAAGATAAATGTCGTCCATGTCAAAAGGGAAAACAACACAAGAAACCTCATAAGTCTAAAACAGTAAATTCCATAGATGCCCCTTATGAATTACTTCACATGGATTTATTCGGTCCAGTGAACTTGAGGAGCATAGGTGGAAAGTACTATTGTTTAGTTGTCACTGATGATTACTCACGTTATTCATGGGTTTTCTTTTTAGGTACAAAAGATGAGACAACAGAAATGTTGATAGATCTTTTCACAAAATTGGAAAACGTCCATGATGCAAAGATCAAGAGGATAAGGAGTGATAATGGCACAGAGTTCAAGAATCGTATTCTGGATCTCTATTGTCTTCGAAAGGGAATTGAACATCAATATTCTGCTCCTTATACACCTCAACAAAATGGAGTTGCTGAGAGGAAAAACAGGACGTTGATTGAAGCCGCTAGGACAATGCTTTCAGATTCAAAGCTACCAGTTCTTTTCTGGGGAGAAGCTATGAATACAGCTTGCTACGTCCTAAACAAAGTTTTGACTGTTAAACGTTTTAATAAAACTTGTCATGGATTGATGTTTAACAAGAAACCAAACTTAGAAGGCTTTGAACCATTTGGATTACCCTGCACCATTGTGCGAAATAAAGATAAACAAAAATTCGGTGAGGTGGCTGACGAAGGCTACTTTCTAGGTTACGTACCTGGCGCACCGAATAAAAGGGTTTTTAATCTAAAAACTGGTAAAATTGAGGTTGTCTTTAATGTTGAAATTGCTTCATACAAACCTCAACAATCAACGAGTGGTCCAGCTATATTATATGATTATGAAAGCACTTTTAAATCATTTAATATTCCTGAGTTTTCTGATGCAGATGAATCTCAGCTGATTCAAACAGTGATAAGTGGAGATGATGAAGGCGAGTTCATGCCTAGATCGAATGTTGTTATGACAGGTGCTGCGGAAACTTCCCAAGGTGTTGCTGATCCTGATTCAAGTGATAGTGACTCTGAACCCATTGAGGGGGAGGATTTCATTAATCCATTTGCAGATCAGAACATTCAGGGGGAGATTGGATCAAACCTGGGTGATAATTTAGAAGTGGATACTGTTGCTACTACACAAGCAAATAGAGATCATCCAGTTGACATGATACTTGGAGATCCTAATGCAGGTGTTCAGACGAGAAGAAGCATAGCAACGAATTCTGGTTTATTTGTGTCGATTGAGAAGACTGGGATTGTGAACGAGTGCTTGTATAGTTGCTTTATTTCCCAAGAGGAGCCGGAGAACATTCATATGGCTCTTGAAGACAATTCATGGGTTGAAGCTATGCAAGAGGAATTGGCCCAGTTTGCGAAGTTGAAGGTTTGGGAGTTAGTTGACCTTCCTAAAGGTGAAAGAGAGATAGGCACTAAATGGGTGTTTAAGTGCAAGAAGGATGACAGAGGGATAGTGACGCGAAACAAGGCTCGATTGGTGGTAAAAGATTTCAATCAGCAGGAAGGGATTGATTACAATGAAGTGTTTGCACCAGTGGCAAGGTTGGAGGCAATTCGGTTGTTTCTAGCTTTCGCAACATTCAAGGGCTTCAAAGTTTATCAACTAGACGTGAAGAGTGCATTTCTTTACGGGAAAGTCCAAGAAGTGGTGTATGTCTCACAACCAGATGGGTTTGTTGATCCAGACTATCCAGATCGAGTGTACAAACTTGATAAGGCTTTGTATGGGTTACATCAAGCTCCCAGGGCGTGGTACGAGACACTGTCTACACATCTGATCAAGAATGGTTTTGAAAGAGGTCAGATTGACAGTACACTGTTCATCAAGAGGAAGAAGGAAGATTTTCTGCTAGTACAGGTGTATGTGGATGACATCATCTTTGGGTCATCTGATGAAAACATGTGTAAAGAGTTCGAGCAGGTGATGAAGAGCAAGTTCGAAATGAGTGCTATGGGTGAGCTGTCTTACTTTCTAGGATTACAAGTTGAACAGAAGGAGGATGGGATGTTTATTCATCAAACAAAGTATGTGTATGACATCTTGACTCGGTTCAAGATGAATGATTGCTCTACTTTCAACACACCCATTTGCGAAAATCACAATCTTGGCCCAGATCATGAAAGTACTGAAGACGTTGATCCTACTCAATACAGGGCAATGATTGGTTCTCTAATGTACTTGACTGCTTCAAGACCTGACATTATGTTTGCAGTATGCTTGTGTGCCAGATATCAGGCTAATCCAAAGGAGTCACACATGAAGGCGGTGAAGCGTATTCTTCTTTATTTGAAGGGGAAACCTAAACTTGGGTTGTGGTATCCAGCTGATAGTGATATGAATTTTGTTGCTTACACTGACTCAGACTTTGGAGGATGCAAGTCAAACAGAAAGTCTACAACAAGTGGTTGTCAGTTCTTGGGAGGCAGGATTGTCTCTTGGCAATGCAAGAAGCAATCTTGTGTGTCTACATCTACGTGTGAAGCTGAATATATTGCTGCGGGTAGCTGCTGCTCTCAGGTTCTCTGGATACAACAGTAGATGCGCGATTACGGTTTGGATTTCACTCGTACTCCTATTATGATAGACAATAATGCCATAATTTCTATAACTAATAATCCCGTGAAACACAGTCACACAAAACATATTGACATACGTCATCATTTTATACGGGATTGTGCTGAAAAGAGACTAATTGAATTACATCGAGTCGACACACTAGATAACCTGGCAGATCTTTATACTAAAGCTTTTGACAGGGCTCGCTTTGAACATTTAGTCGAACTCAACGGGATGAGGAATCCTGAATAATTGGTTTTTCATAAGAATTTTTTGTAAATAGTTTACTGCTTTTCTTAAAAATAAAAAATAAAAAAAAATTGAAAAATAAAAAACATAAAAAAAATAGAAAATTAAAAATGAGTTCACTGTGTGAAAAAGGAGAAATGATAGTACATCAGCAAGTTAGACTGTCACACTGAAACTGAAATTAAATTGCTTAAGTGTGATAGCAGCTTCATCATACGATGTACCAGTAGGCAAAAAGCATGAAATAATCAACTTACCAATGTGATATAAACTTAAATAAACTGAGTATGAGTGGGGAACACATCAGTGGTGTATGGTTTAATGACCTTAAATCTTGCGTTGATAGATTGCCAAAATCTGAAGTTTTGGGTCTTTATACTGTTATTTCATCTGGGGATATCAGGGGTGTCCTTCTGCTGCATCCAGATACATGCTGACCTAGACACACCCATGATATCTTAAAAGAGCTATAAATGCCAAAACCTTGAAAATGAAGAAGCTCTCAAAGAGAGTCATTCAAAAAGTGCAAAAAGCACAAATCGTACCAAAAATGGTATTTGTCTTAGCCCTCGATAAGATATTTTGGTCTCTCTGCTGTACGGAAGTACTGACCTGTTCACCAATTATCTATCGTTGAAAAATAAACAGATGAATTCAGTATACTCACCTACTACGATGAATCTTTGTGCATACCTTGATCGCGGGGGTATATCCTGAAGTGGGACACGCTAATATATCAGAAATAATATTACCTTAACGTATCATACGGTAATGGTACTTGAAATGTTCATGCATTTTGTTTAAGAGGACAAACATACTGGTAATCGTCTTGGAATGCTTTTCACGAAAAAAAATTAAATTAAGAATTATCTAATAGTGTGAAACAGTTTGATTGTGCTGATATGATCTTCTTACTAGTGATTCTCACAAAAATAGAGTGTTTAATGCTTTTGTAAATAGTTTACTACTTTCTTAAAATATCAAAAATACCAAAAATATTTTCTTCTTAAAAGACTTCCATTTTGAACTGACAAGTTGTTGTTTTTGCATGATAAGATAAAATATTGGTTTATCTTTAAATGTGAAAAAGACTAATGGTTTTTCGAGATACTTGCTTGTGTTGCTAAACAGATTGATGCAGTTATCAAAATGAAGTGCAGAATACAAGTAAAGTGCAGATTGAGAGTGAAGTAAAGATGTGTGAAGATGCATGGTAGGATCCTTCTACTACATTGCAGAAAGAGGAAGAGATATGAAAGAGTTGGAGCTTACTTGCTTAACCAAGGATTGCTAGCTAACTGATCTACAATGAATGAAAGTTTTGGAGATTGGAAGCATCAGCTAAGGGGGAGTCTGTTGATGTCAGAAGCTGTGTAGCTGACGTTGTCCAAAGACCAAAAGAACACAAGATGTTTGAAGACAAAGTTACACTATGAAGCTATTGTCAAGGGGGAGTCTGTTGGTGCATATTCGGTGACAACAGCTTAATAGTTTGATTATTTAGTCTTTGGATATTTTGTATTGGGCTTAGCTTATTGGTTAGTGAGTTTATTATTGTAATGGGCTTGGAAAATGGCCTAGTCCATGTAGGAAGCCCAGTTCACAAACATGTGGTATATAAACATGTTTTGTGATTAGGGTTTTAGTTGTTAGAGAATTCTAGAGAGAGAAAACGTAGAGAGAGAGTAAGAATTCGAAATAGGGTTTGTAGCAAGATCACAGAGATAGGCTGTGAGGTTGTGAGGTCTTGAATTGATTGTAAACTGCAAGTTGGATAATCAATAGAAGACCTGTTTGATTGTGAAATTCTGTTTCTACTCGTTTCTGTAATAAATCTGATCTAGAGGATTCCGCACTCTAGGTTGGATAAACAATTCTGTAAAGATCCATACACATCAAAGGGACCTACAACTTTCAAAGGCAACAGAAGATCAATCTTTCCTATGGCATCAAAGGATGGGCCATGTGCATTTACGCAAAATGAATCACTTGATAAAGAACAACTTGGTGTTGAGTGTTCCTTTACATAGTATTAACATGCACAGTAAATGTGAATTCTGTGAGAAAGGGAAAATTAAACGTAAACCTCATAAGTCTAAACACATAAACTCTATCCGACAACCATTAGAGCTGCTTCACATGGATTTGTTTGGTCTGATCCATGTAACTAGCATTGGTGGTATGTCTTACTGTTTGGTTGTCACATATGATTTTTCAAGATATTCGTCGATATTTTTCTTAAAATCGAAAGATCAAACTTTCGGGACTTTGAAAGATTTATTTAAACAATTAGAGAAAAATACTCATTACCCATCAAAAGAATCAGAAGTGACAACGAAACTGAATTTAAAAATCGAAATATGGATGAGTTATGTTGTGATATGGGTATTGTTCATCAGTTTAGCTCTCCTTATGTTCCTCAACAGAACGGAGTTGCTGAAAGGAAGAATAGGACCCTTTTCGAAGCTGCAAGAACACTTCTCTCAGAATCCAAATTGCCCGTGTTCTTTTGGGCCGAAGCTGTAAACGCCACATGTTATGTGCTAAATTGTGTGCTTATAGTGAAACGGGAAGATAAAACTTGTTATGAACTTCTTGAGAAAAAGAAACCAAATTTTAAAGGTTTCCAGCCTTTTAGGATTAAGTGTATGATCCGTCGGACATCGGATACTCCTAACTTTAGGGAGATAGGAGAAATTGGTTTCCTCCTAGGTTATGATCTAGGCTCTCCGAACAAACGAGTATACAATGTCAAGAAACAGATGGTGGAAGTAGTCTTTGATATAACTCCTTTGAGTTACGATCCCCCACCATCTGAGTTCGGTCCCAAAACTTGTTACCAATATGACAAGTTGTTTGATTCTTTTGCTTTACCTGATCTAACATATGATGAGACTGAACTAGTGTACTCACACTTGATCGACAAAGATGAAGTGGATGCAGGTTGGCATTCCAACAAATGTCTCTTCAAATGGTGATTCAGGAGTAAACGTTGCCAGCAGATCAAACATAAATGATGGCGGTGCTACTCAAACCTCCAATGATGCAGATTCAAGCGATTCCGATGATGACGTCGAAGTTGCTCCAACTTCAAATGGTGATCTTTATGTTGATTTTTCAACTTATCCAAATGTTGGTACGACGTCTAGAAATGTTCAAGCATCTTGTAACGCATCTGTTGATGGGGAGATCCAATCAAATTTGGGTACAAATCTGTAAGTTCGAGCTATTCGTGTCACTAGAACAAATAGGAATCATCCTATTGATATTGTAATCAGAGATCCGTGTGGAGGAATCATGACTCGAAGAAAAAGTCTTAATGATATGTAGTGTTTGTTCACAGAAATCAAAGAGAAAAAGATCAACAGCTTAAGCCTGCACGAGTGCTTTATTTCATAGATAGAGCCGAAAAACTACAACATGGCGCTTAAAGACAGCTCGTGGTGTTAAATGATGCAGGAGGAGTTGGCTCAGTTTGACTAGCTGAAGGTTTGGAACTTAGTACATCTTCCTAAGGGCCAGCACGCGATCAATATGAAATGGGTTTTTAAATGTATAAAGGATGATAAAGGCGTAGTCGTCAGGAATAAAGCTCGTTTGGTGGTGCAAGGGTTCAATCAGGAAGAAGGGATTGACTACACGGAAGTTTATGTGCCTGTAGCTCAACTTGAAGCTATTCATTTCTTCCTAGCCTTTTTTGTTCATATGTGTATTAAAGTCTATCAGTTAGCCGTCAAAAGTGCATTCATACGGGAAGTTGCAAGAAATTGTGTATGTTTCCCAGCCGCCGGGTTTTGAAGCTCCAGAATTGTCGAAGAAAGTGTACTTGCTGGACAAAGCTTTATACGGTCTTCATCAGGTTCCTTGTGCCTGGTACGAGACGCTGTCAAAGCATTTGTTGCCAAACGGATTCACTCGTGGTGCAATAGATTCCACTCTCTTCATCTTAAAGAATGGGGGAGATTTCCTGATTGTGCAAATATATGTCGATGACATTATTTCTGGTTCTTCAAATGAAGAGCTTTGTCGGGAATTCGAACAAGTTTTGAAATCGAAGTTTGAGATGAGTGCAATGGATGAGCTGAAGTTCTTCCTCGGGTTGCAAGTGGATCAGGAAGTAAATGGCATGTATATTCATCAAACAAAGTACATCCACGAGATCCTCAAGCAATTCAACATGGAAGACAGTTTGCCTTACGAAACTCCATTGCTTACCAATCATTAGCTGTCAGATGAAAAGGAAAAAGACCCTGAATTGGACCCTTCGGTTTATCATGCAATGATTGGGTCTCTAGTGTATCTTATTGCATCTCGACCCGATATAATGTTTTCGGTATGTTTATGTGCTAGGTACCAAGCCACTCCGAGAGAATCGCATTTGAAAGCCGTCAAACGAATTTTTCGCCATCTTAAAGGCAAACCAAGACTTGGAATGTGGTATCTAGTCGAGGGAGGCTTAGATTTGATAGCACATGCATATGCGGATTTTGGCGGGTGCCGATCAACAGGAAATCAACCTCTGCTAGTGCTCAACTGTTTGGAAGCCATCTGATATCTTGTCAATGCAAAAGCAACTTTTAGTGTCCCTGTCCACATGTGAAGCAGAATACATCTCAGCTTTAAGCTGTCGTGCTCAAATCTTGTGGATACAACAACAACTGCGGGATTACGGTTTGAATTATATACAAACTCCCATCATGGTAGATAATAATTCAGCTATTTCAATAACAAATAACCCAGTACACCATTCACGCACTAAACATATAGATGTTAGGCATCATTTTAATGGTGATTGTGCTAAAAAATGTTTAATTGATGTAGTTAGAGTTGACACCCAAGACAACTATGCAGACCTGTTTACAAAGACATTCGATCGGACGAGGTTTGAGAACTTACTCCGAATAATCGGGATGATAAACCCTGAGTAGGATGGTTGCATTAGCCCTCATGGAAACTTTATTTTCCATTTCTTTGTACAGGTTACTGCTTTTCGTTAAACACAAAAATCCAAAAAGATTTTACTTAGTTGTAGGATATTTTAGAAAAATCCAAAAACATTAGAAAATGAAAAATTGAGGACGGGTTGACTGTGAGAAGAAATGATAGTACATTGGCAGTCTTTTTTTATAGGGTATCTTATAAAATTAAACCTAAACTGTTGACAGCTTCATTAAATGTTGTAACGCTAGGTTTTACGCGTTAATAAGAACCTGTTTTTGGTAAATAAAGATAACAAATTGCATAACCTGTTTTCGGTAAATACATATATGGTCTTGGTACCGTAATTTCGTTTGAGCGATTACCAAAATTCTGAGATACTAGGTCTTATATCTGATTATTATCTGGGTTTTATACTTGGTCTTCTGATTTTGCGTCAGCAATGGCCTAGACCTCGTATAATACTTTGCTAAGCGCTTCGTTTGTGCGCAAACCCTCCAGGTGGATTTCTTTTCTGCCTAAGAGTCATCACCGGATGATCTGCTCAAAGCTTGTCACCACCAGGTGAACAGGTGAAAAATATATGTTACCATCGGGTACATAAAACTGAAAAATCCCAAAATGCAGCAAAAGATACCAAACCGTCGGTACACCACCTAAAGTCGAGCCTTCATCTCTCTGTCGGTGCGATGGCACTAACCTGAGCTCTCAAGGTTTCACAATTTTAGCAGGATACAGATAATAGTTGGATATACTCACCTGGAAGATGTAATTTTTGGTAGTCTTGATACGGGAGTATATTCTGAGGTGGGGAACACAGTTATATCAGTTAATAAGACACTTAATTGCATATCTCGAAAACAGTGTTCGAATACGTGCTAAAGCTTAACTGGACAAATATACCGTTAAACATCTTGAACTGTCAACTACCAGATACTCATATTTAGGCATATTAAGTTATCAATAAAATGTTAACTCAAATTGCTATATAATATGGATGGGTTCGTGATATCGGGTTGTCAACTATCAGGTTGAACCGTTTTGACTGTGAAATATCCAAACCGAGTCCTAACCTACGGGTTGAAATGGGTCCAAACTAGTTTGGCTATAGATCGGGTTCAAACCTATTTCGTGTAGGGTAGGGTTGTCGGGTTCAGTTTCTAACCCGGTTTAGGAAAATAATAAGCACATTTGTTGGTCTCTTGAAAAAAGGACATAACTTAAAACATGATTATAGTTATTGTTGGTTCATTAAAAAAGAACATAACTTAAATTATGATTAGAGTTACGAATCCACAATATACGGAGGAAAATGAAAAACCAGAACGGACAAAATGTGACTCGTGAACCAAATTTCCTTAATCTGGAACTTCCTTTCCGTATTTTCTCCAATTTTTGTGATTTAATTTATCCATTTCAGATTCTAAAAACGTGTATATCACAAATTTTATTATTCAGTCATTTTTTTATCATTTAATTTAAATCTAGACATTTATATAGAATTCCATAAAAAAATTGATTTGATGCGATAGTTCTACTCATTCGTAAAAGTAGTTCCTTAAAGATAATAAGTCGATGATCAAGAAAATGAGGTAAAAGAGTTTAATTATGATAGAATTAGTAAGAAGAAAAATCATGTGTTATTAGCATTTAACAACCATGAGATTAACTTTTTAAAACGCAATGACTAAAAACACTTCAAAAATGTGTTTTTGTAAAACGCAATGACAAGAAAACGCATAGAAATGTCTTAGTTTTAAAACGCAATGCCATAAAAACACCAAATAAAGTGTTCTCTCTAAAATGGATTGAACCAGGACAATAGTTGTCTGTGAATTGTCTTGTCTGAACCAGGAATGCAGTTCTAAAACGCAATGGCATAAAACTGTCTACGAATGCAGTTTTCCAGAGGCAAATTTACAGAAAATTAAATTTTCTGATGCATTTTTATTAAAGCAATTTAATCGAAAATTAAGTTTTCCAGCCAGGGGCTCTACCCCTTGGACCCCGCCAGGGGCTGCCGCCCCTTGTACCCTGCTACCAGGGGCTGTCGCCCCCGGACCCCTGCCAAGATCGTAAAATGCAATGACTAAATCAAAAACCCAGATCGTAAAAATGAAATTAAAGAATTTCTTACATGGATCGAAGTCGGTTTCTTCAACGATTGATGAAATTTGAATGATAGAAACACTTATCAGCGTTTGAATCAAACTGATCGAGTGATTATCTTCAAAATCAGAAAAAAGAGATTTTGTATGAAAATAAACTGGGTTTTCATCAAAAAAGCTGAAGAACATGTTGATCGGGTGTTTGAATCACTGATTGGTGACGAAAATCGCACTATAATGTAGTGATTATTGAGATAGAAAGTGAAGAAATTGTTGAAGATGGTGGGTTTTGAAAATGGTGGGTTTTGAAGTTATTGGAGAGAAGAAGGAAGAAGAAAGGATGGGATTGACTAAAATAACCATTCTCTTTATTTTAAATTTTGCCACATGTCATAATCCTATTGCTTCCTACGCTTCCTAGCCAAAATAAACTTTCTATTTGATCCCAACCCATATATAGTATAGCAAATTTAGTCTAGGTCTTTCCATATGTCATCTAATAAATGTGTGGAATTACCATATTAGCCTTTTCATATATACCCCTTCAAAAGTGGTTCGGTCAATAGTGGCCACTCAGTATAGTTATAAAAGAGAAAGAAGTTTAGGGAATGTATGATAACCCTAGTATTAGTATAGTATATTTAAGTTCATTGAAGTTTAGGGAATGTATAATAATTGAGTTATCAGTATACTATAGTACTGCCACTCGGTATATTCAGTAAAGAAGAGAAAAAGTAACTTTCTTAAAGTTCGGAGGCTACGTGAAAATTTTATTAAAGTGCAGGGGTGTAAAGAAAAAAACTACTAGATCCCAAAACAACAAAACAGTTACAAGCTCTCAATGTTAGGATCGAAGCACACACACATGAACACGAGTCACACGCACGCTCAGCTCACAATCAAGAACATAAATATTTATAGTGGTTCGGTCCAGCTCTGACCTACGTCCACTCTCAGTAACTAGGAGGTTTTTATTTCTTTGTGATTCAATAAACAGATACAAGATGAATCTCTTATATAGAGATTAAATAGGAATTTGTCAAACAAGGAAATTAATGCAGCAGAAGAAATAGATCAAAGTACAGTTGTCTTCCGCCACTTCTTTTTGACAGGCTGCAAACATGGTTGCAGGTTTCCCACATGTTTTCTACCGCTACCATGATAAACCACAAGAGTGGCTTCACACTCAACAATCTCCCACTTGAAGCCACGGAACAATTTTCACCTGTGCTTCAACTGTGCATCTGTATTTCTGTAAGAAATTTCTGATCTTAATACATTCCTAGTTACCCGGCCTTCTCTTCAGTTATCATGAAGGCCAGTTGAAGCTACGCAAAGCTTCAAATTCTCTAAGGTGACAACCTTAGTCAACATATCAGCTGGATTTTCAGTTCCTTTGATCTTCTCCAACTTCAGAGTGCCATCATTAATTTTTTCTCTGATGAAGTGATATCTCAGCTGTATGTGCTTTGTCTTTGAATGGAATACAGGGTTCTTTGCAAGGTGTATTGCACTTTGATTGTCACAGAACAGTGCACAATCAACTTGTTCCTTGCCAACCTCTTTGAGAAAATTCTTCAACCAAATAAGCTTTTTGCTTGCTTCAACAACTGCCATATACTCCGCTTCTGTGGTTGATAGGGCAACACTTTTCTGAAGTTTGGACATCTAACTTACAGCAGTGCCTCCCACCGTAAAGACATACCACGTGGTGCTTTTAATTGACTCTTTACACCCACCAAGGTAAGCATCTGCAAAACCCTTCAGAATAACATCTTTGCCCTTAAATTGCAATGCCACTTTGGAAGTTCCCTTCAAATATCTTAACAGCCATTTAACTGCTTCCTAATGTTCTCTTCCCGGATTGGACATAAACCGACTAACAACTCCCACTGCATGAGCAATATCTGGTCTCGTGCATACCATTGCATACATTAGGCTACCAACTGCAGATGCATACGAAACTTTAGCCATTTCTGCTTTGTCTTCATCTGATTTGGGTGACTGAACTTTAGAAAGCTTAAAGTGACATCCCAAAGGTGTGCTTCTGATCTTGGCATCTTTAAGGCTGAATCTCTCTAACACTTTCTCAATGTACTTCTCTTGAGAGAGTGTCAAAGAACCATATTCTTTGTTTCTGAAAATACTCATCCCGAGTATTTGGTTTGCAGCTCCTAAGTCTTTCATTTCGAATTCTTCAGACATTTGCCTCTTCAACTTCTTGATCTCTGACATGTCTGAACCGGCAATCAACATATCATCTACATAGAGTAGTAGAATGATATAAGAACCCTTAAACTTCTTGATGTAACAACAATGGTCATTGTCACATCTCTTGTAACCAATTCTTCCCATGAAGTTATCAAACTTCAAGTACCATTGTCTGGGTGCTTGTTTCAGACCATACAAACTCTTCTTCAGTTTACACACCAAGTTTTCTTTGCCTTTAACCTGAAAACCCTCTGGCTGTGTCATGTAAATGTCTTCATCTAGGTCACCATGTAGAAAAGCTGTCTTAACATCTAGTTGCTCTAGATGCAAGCCTTCTGCTGCTACAATGCTGAGAACAAGTCTGATGGTAGTCATCTTCACAATATTTCATTGAAATCAATTCCCTCTTTCTGTTGGAATCCCTTGACTACTAATCTTTCTTTGTACCGTTTGGTACCGTCATGTTCATCCTTGACCCCGAAAACCCATTTGTTCTGAAGAGCCTTCTTCCTAGATGGAAGCTTTATCAAGTGATAGGTCTTGTTCTTCTCAAGCGACTTCATTTCATCTTTCATTGAAAGCTCCCACTGTAATGAATGTTTCAACCCCATTGCTTCAGAGTAACACTGGGGTTCACCATTTTCTGTCAAAAGTATGTAGTTGACTGATGGTGAGTATCGGTCTGGAGGTCTAGTGGCTCTAGACGACCTTCTTGGTTGAACTTGAGGTGTTTCTGGGGAGTTTGGAGTTGAAGGAGTAGCTTCTTCTTCCTCCGAATCATTACTAGAATCATCCTCTAAGCTCCCACTATCGCTTGACTCATCCCCATTTTCTGGAATGTCGACTGAAGCTTCTTTTCTTGTCTCTCCACTTTCAAATTCAACATATTCTTTCTGAACTTCTGGTCCTTTGGTGTTTCTGTCTTTGTACAATTCGTTTTCATTGAAGATGACATTTTTGCTTCTGATTACTTTTCTACTTTCATTATCCCAAAGCCTGTAACCCATTTTTTCTGACCCATAACCAATGAATGTGCACTTCTTAGACTTTGAGTCTAGCTTATCCCTGTCATCAACTTCTAACAAATCGTAAGCACTACAACCAAAGACTCGCAAGTGTTCGAGACTTACCTCCTTTCCTTGCCACATTTCTTCTGGCAATTTGAAACCCAAGGGAACAGATGGTGAATGGTTAATCAAGTAGGCTGCAGTGTTAACTGCATCGGCCCAGAATGTCTTGGGCATTCCGACATTCAGCATCATGCTTCTAGCCCTCTCATTTAGAGTTCTATTCATTCTCTCAGCTACACCATTCTGCTGAGGAGTTCCAGGAACTGTCCTGATCATCTTTATCCCTTCCTTGGCATAATAGTCAGTGAACTGCTTACTTATGTATTCACCACCATTGTCCGACTTTAAGCACTTTACCTTCAAATTAGTTTCATTTTCAACAGCAGATTTCCATATCTTAAAAGCATCAAATACGTCAGATTTATGTTTAAGAAAATAGACCCATACCTTGCGTGTTGAATCATCGATGAAGGTAACATAGTATCTCGAGCCTCCTAGAGATGTAACTGAAGTTGGTCCATATACATCCGAGTGAACAAGCTCCAACTTTTGAGCTTTCGGTGTCCTCCATGTCTTCACAAAAGTAACCCTCTTTTGTTTTCCAATAACACAAGGTTCACAAAATTCAGTTTCCACTTTCTTCAAGTCTGGAAACTTTCCTTTCTGAGCCAACATCTTCAATCCCTTCTCGCTCATGTGTCCGAGTCGGTTGTGCCATAAATTTGATGGACTCGGACCAGTGGTCATTGCATGAACACCTTCAGCAGAAACTTCTGCCATGTATAGAGTGCCTTTCTTCTTTCCTTTGGCAATCACTAAATTGCCTTTGATCACTTTCCATTGTCCACCCCCAAAGTGAACATTAAACCCTTCATCATCCAATTTACCAACTCAAATCAACTTTCTTCTCAAGTTAGGAATAACCCTGACATTTTTCAATGTCCATATAGTTCCCATTGAGGTCTTCAAGTCTACATCTCCAATACCTGTAATATCAAGCATTTGATCATCGGCTAAACGAACTTTACCAAAGTTACCTGTTCGTAGATTTTTGACCATATCTGGGCATGAGATAGCATGGAAAGAAGCACCCGAATCCATAATCCAAGATTCAACTGAATCTTCAACAGAACAGATGAGAGGATCACCTAATTCTTCCGAGGATACACTGTTTACTTTTTCTTTGCAGCTGGTTTTGTACATTGGCTTCTAAAGTGACCTTTTTCTTTGCAATTCCAACATTCAACATCTTTTCTGTTCTTTGACTGTCCCCTTCTTCTAGACTTTGACCTGCCTCGATTATGCCCTTTGTCATTCCTTCTTCCTCTATTTTCTGTGTGCAACAGAGAACTAGAACTGGACGATTCTCCATTACTTCTCCTTCTAATGTCTTCATTTAAAATCAAGTCACGAATGCTATCAAACGTTAGCTTAGTAGTACCGGATGCGCTACTAACGGCTGTGACTATGCCTGACCATCTGTCTGGCAAAGATGATAAAAGGAGTAGAGCTTGAACGTCATCTTCAAACTTTATTTCAACGGAGGCTAAATTAGAGATAATCGAATTGAACTCGTTTATGTGAGCGGCAACCGACATGCCTTCCTTCATCTTGGTGTTAACCAATTGACGGATGAGAAACACCTTGTTTGAAGCAGATGGTTTCTCGTACATGTTGGACAAAGCTTTTAATACACCGTATGTAGTTGTTTCATTGACTAAGTTATACGCAACGCTCTTTGCCAAAGAAAGCCTAACCACACCCAAAGCTTTTCTATCCAACAACTTCCATTCTTCATCGTACATGTCATCTGGTTGTTAGCCCAACATAGGCAAATGCAAACTTTTCGGATACAACAAGTCTTCAATTTGCATTTTCCAAAACCCATAATCACTACCATCAAACTTATCAATCTTGATTTTACCATCCTCTGCCATTTTAACGGACAAATTACCAATTTACTACTAACCAACAGTTTCGTACTGCAAATGGCAATTATACGAGCGGAAGCAATGAAATAGAAACACACTTTTCTATTTCGCGTGTTAAACGGCGTTTGACCCAAAAAAAAAACTTGATTCAAAAATGTGAGGGGCTGGTTTTATCAAACATAATAACTTATGGACTTAAAGAAAAGAAATTCTTTTTCTTTCTTTTAAAGTCAACAAGCCTACGTTCTCCCCCAAAAAAAGAAATCAACTTTTTGGTCTTCAAAGAAAGTATTCTCTTCCCACAAAAAAAAATTCTGCACTTTCTCCACAAAAAAAGATCAAATCGATCTGGTCTTGTCTTCTGGCGATGGCGACTAGAACGCGAGCAATGGTTGTGGACCGATTGCTAGGTTGGCGGTGACGAACAAGGGGGCAAGAGCGGCGGAGGCGGTTTGAGCAGCCGGAGATGGCGGTGGCGGGATGAACTCCAACAGCGGTGGTGACGGAGACTGTCACTGGTTCTGATTTGCAACTCTAATCGGAACCCTAGTCTCACAGGTCAGTACTTCCTTCTTCACCCTTTATGTTCTTGTGTCGATCGAGAGCCAACGACTCTGATACCAGTTGTTAGGATCGGAGCACACACACACGAACACGAGTCACACGCACGCTCAGCTCACAATCAAGAACACAAAGATTTATAGTGGTTCGGTCCGGCTCTGACCTACGTCCACTCTCGGTAACTAGGAGGTTTTTATTTCTTTGTGATACAATAAACAGATATAAGATGAATCTCTTATATAGAGATTAAATAGGAATTTGTCAAACAAGGAAATTAATGCAGCAGAAGAAATGGATCAAAGCACAGTTTTCTTCTGCCACTTCTTTTGACAGGCTGCAAACATGGTTGCAGGTTTCCCACATGTTTTCTGCCGCTACTTTGACAAACCACAAGAGTGGCTTCACACTCAACACTCAAGGCCCAGGTGGCATCATGAGGGACCTTATACGACTACGCGCCCTACAGATGTTCATCTAATATTAAGAATTCTAGACATTTTAGTAGGTGTGTATCATGGTACAATAATGTAGTTAAATGTCACACCTTAACAAAAAAAACATGGAATCCTCGGCATCTTCATCCAGCTTTTTTAGCTTGGGGACTGGTATGCTTCCTATGGAAGTGATGCTTTCCTTTCCGATAGGAGTTTATTTATATCTTCAAGTTTTATAAACCGGGCAATTTTTCAGGCAGCTAGATGAGCATAAAAAAACGAATGCCACTACAAAATAAATTCTTTTAATTTCAACAACAATCATAACTTTTTGAATAAAATGATTTAGGTGGTTTTGTTTTATACGTTAGAAACGTTTTGATTTAAGCTTTATAAAAAAAAAAACTTTCTTGTTTGGCCCGATAGACTAACCATAGCCTGAACGGACCCATTTATAAATATACGATCTGAAACTGTGGACCTTATTAGGCAAGATGCAAGACTCAAGAGGTGTTGTAGACGACGAAAGTACCTATTGAAGTCACAATGTTGATGACATTTGGAAATTGTAAGAATAAAACTATATTTTTATAGTTTGGAACGACATGTCATGCAATTTTCAGAAAATGACCAATCTAGTTATTGAATGCTTTATACTTTTGAGCTAAAAAAGATTTAATTAACAAAAATGCCCAAAGTAAATAATAAGGGCCACCTTTTAATATCAAAAAGAATTGCCTGAACTATTATGTTTTCTGAAAACCACATGACTTAAAATAACATAAACCCTACTTTAAATACTCACACATATGAAAGGATAAAGATTAATTTTTGCAGGGCGTATGGAGAGAACCCAATCTCATCAAGGCATGGTAGTGGGCGGGACGAGAAGTGCTCTGCAAATAAAAATTATATTAATAAGTTCTAACTTTTAAAATAGTGTAACTGTTAATTACGATTAAAAAACTATATGACGTTAATAATAATCTATTTAATTTTTTTTTTTTTTTTTTTTTTGCATAAAGTCACCTAGAAAATTTTATACATTATAGAGTAAATTACAAGTTTTATTCTTTATATTTGTATAAAATTGCAGGCAGTGTCCTTTACCTTTAAAACTGTCTGGTTTTATACTTAATGTTTCAAAATCTTACACGTTCTGTCCTTTAGGCCAAACCAAGTTAGATTTTTTGGTTAAATTTGCTCACCAAAAGGTATTTTTGTCTTTTTACCTATATATTTAATATTATTATTTAATAATAAAACAAAATATTTTTAAAAAGACAAATATTATTACTCCCTCTTTCTATCTACAACTCTCTCTCTCTCTCTCTCTCTAGCTCTCTACCACTCCCCCTCTCTCTAGCACCATCAACCACCAACTCAAACACCATCCATCACCTCCCACCACCCACAACCTTCACCAACACCACCCACCCATTTGGGAAATAATATTTTGAAAATGTGGAAGTTGAATCTTCTAAAGATGAAGAATTTGAAGACAAGACAAACAAGTTGGAATTAGATATTTCAATCCGTGATCATTGAAGATCATTAAAACAAACTCTAAAACGAAGATCCAATCAATTCTCAATGAGTTTATTTGGATCCAAATTTAAAATAGATTTAAACAATCTTATAAAACATCAATGGCATCTTTAGAGTTTAGAAAACCGTTACCCATACTTAATAAAGAAAAAAATGATTGATATCCTTTTCCACCTGTTTTGATTTGACCTTCAACAGAGTAACAATTATGTGATATTGTAACACCCCAAAACCCGAATGTTTGTATTTGCCGTATGTTCCTATATGACATATCATGAAATAAATGACTAGGCTATTTAACCTAGTGGAGTGTGTGGTAAAAACTATTTAAAGATGAAAGTTGTGTCAATGATGTTTTAGTGGCAAACACGGAGGGGCTAAATAGAATAAGATGAAAGTTGAGTTACTAAATAACAAAACTCACACACACAAACACACATATGGTGTGTTCGAGAAGGAGCAGGAGGCTCCCATGGAGCCAAAAACCCTAACTTCATCCTTTTCATCAAATTGAAAGGCTAAATGAAGCTTAAATTCATAACCGAGCATGGATTAATGATCACCTTCACAAGAGGATCATAAGGTATGTCTTAAAATCTAGATTGGTGATCTTGCACGAAGTGGGTTATGTTCTAATCCGTGAATTGACATGAAATTGAGTATGAGCATGTGTAAGAATCATCATCTAGAACATGGATTATGCATGGTTTGGGTGAATTTGATGTTTTAGGGTGAAACCCATTTGTTATGATAAGAATGTTGACTTGAATAATCACCCATGTCCAATTCTTATTTAATATAGATGAATTTTGATATGTATGATGCATTCTTGTAAGAGGAATTGAAAGAAATGTGATGCTAATATGTTTGATGTTTATGTGTGAATGATGCATGTTGATTATTAGGAGCATTGGAGGAATTATGTATGAGATTAGAAGAATATGCATAAATTAGTTGTACACTATGCTTAGGAGGTAGTATACACACTAAGTATATGATGAAATTATGAGGTAATTGAGATTAGATCACTTGTAAGTGATTAACAATGTAGTTATGAAGTGGGTTTTGTATAATATGTTGAAAATGATCATATGCTCATATTAATGATGTTTGAAATCGTATATGTGTGAATATTTAAAGAATTCAGCTAAGATTTGATAGATTAGCATGTTATAAGGTCGAATGATAATTTCGATATAAGACTCGTGAGATGGAATGGATCGTGATAAACGATGAATAAGCTAACTATCTTGAAAATAATATATGATAGTTTGATGCTTGATAAGCGGTGTGGAGGCTTGGGAAAGAAGCGGGTCAAACGAAATGTATACAAATGGGAAGCATATTTGGATGCGAGGTAAGTAAAACTTACACCCCTTTTTGTAGGATATCTATTTACTGTATAAATTTAGAGTATGATAAGTTAGTATATGCTGAATGATGTTTCGACAAGTTTTGATACGGGTCGGAACATGTGACTATGATAAGAAACTAAGTTAGAGGGTTGAAAGGAGTAAAAAGGGTATTATGGTAATTTTTTATTACGAGTTGACGAAAGTATATGATACATGGATGGGATAATGAATAATTACAATCCCATAAGGACGAAATGGTATTTTAGACCAAATCGGTCAAATGGTGAAGATATCACCATTTGACTATGTCGACTAATGATTGTATTGTCAAGTCTTATGAATTCACAGGGTAAATAGCGAAAGGATTTGCGTTGCTATTAACTAGCGACTTAGTGGATGAAGTATTAAAACGGGTCATAGCTTTGACCCGAGCCAGGTATGTGTGATTACAGTTGCAGTTAAGTCGTGGGATTGGTTAAATATGTAATTAAGTCCTTCGTCTTAAAAGACGGAACTAATGTTGACCAAAATGCTCTTGATGGATATCTCGGGCAAACGACCTTTAAAAGTTATTTAGAAACAAGCTATTTGATTAAGTTAATGCTTTGGACAAGTATAAAAGCGAGAAGTATGATTTTTGTAGGCCAAAGACCTTAAAATGCGCAAATACCCTTAACGGGTCAAAATAAATATTTGAGCGAAAATGGGTTAAAAAGATGCATGAAACCCGCAAATTGAACCTTATATGATAGACGACATTAAAATTATAAGGTTCATATGAAATTAAGGTCAAATACACGTGTTATGTTGATAAATGCATGAATGGGTCAAAACTTTGTAAGAAGGTAATAAGCGAAAGGCCTAAAAGTCTTAAATTTTGGTAGTCTGAATATCAGATTTTAACTCCATGTGATAGAGAATTAAATTACGATCACGTGGGAAAATGAATCGTGTGAATCGGATAAAAAATGAGCAAGATATGCTCGTTTCCGAAAAATCCGGTTATGCTGGGAATATGCAGCAACCAGCTGCAACATTCTAGACATTTTAGGGGGTCGCACCATGTGACAGCAGGGCCAAGTAGCCGTCACGCGACGCGACGGGGGCATGTTTCGGCGAAAGTTGTTTATTTGATTCGTTTTGTCTTGGGAACTCGTTTAAATGCGTTTTAAGCTACGTATGATTAATCTAACTTACGTGTTATGAGTATGAATGTATGCACATATGTGGATATTTATGTATGTAGGTATGTATGTATGTATGTATGTATGTATCTAAGTAGGTATGCATGAACGTACGTGAGTATGTATGTACGTAAGTATGTATGTGGTTATGTAAGTATGCATGTACGTATGTATGTACGCAAGATTTCGATATGCTTGAGCAATGATAATATTAATAGTGTACCTTAAGAATGAAGAGTAATGCAGGTACAATCTTGAAGTCTCACCAGGGGTTTGATGCTCGGATGAAATGCTTAAATGTAAAAGATAACGGAACGAAAAGTATACGAGGATGAATATTTGATTATATTTATAATGTGAGCTAATGTTATGAGTGTATGTGGTGAGTGCAGGTTGTACGAATCACGAATCATGATCATCGAGGAGTTGAGATTGAAGACCGAGTCACAAGATAGATTGTACGGGAACGTTGTGTATGTAATATAATAGAACATAAGTTATGTTTTTATTTAGTAAATGAGTTGATTGATGATTTTATTTGAAAGAGTTATTTTAATATGAAATTTCAAGTAAGTCAAGGTATTTATAATGGAAGAAATTTTATGGCACGAATTTCCGCTGCGACTTTTTGTCAAAAACGTATATGAGTCTTACAAGTTGGTATCAGATCCCTGGTTTGAGTGAATCAAGTACGAGAAGATAAATACTTGAACTCAAACCTGTGTGCTCTTGTGACAAGGAACCCGTACAATCCGAGACTCGATCAAGATCTAAGGGTAGAAGTAAAGGTAAGTATGTGCTTAAATATGTATTTGAAGAAAACTAGCAGTATGTTACGTGTAAGGGAAGCATAATTGCTTGGAAAAGATGATCCGTGAATACGGTCTAGGACCGGCATCAAGGCATGTAATAAGACAAATTGACCCCAGGTACGAAAATTTAACATGTGGGCGCATGTAATGGTATAACCTAGCAAGTGAAAGAAATTTTAAATGACACATAGTAATGGATTGGTAATGAAGTTTTGAAAATGTTACACGTGCCGAAACTTAATTCTTCGGACATAAGGTGGCGATTACACGAAGACACGAAGCTAGTATGTGGATTGTGTACCTGGCCAGTACACAAGAAACATATGACGTTCGTGAAACCGTGATAATTGTTACAGGTATGTTCGTCAGAATTAGGTAATAGATGGACGTGAGGGTGAAGAGAAATGTAAGACTTTCAGGAATGAAAGTATGAATGATATGTTAGAATCCACGAGACGGATTCGAAACATGAAAGGAATGAAAGTATGAATGATATGATAGAATCCGCGAGATGGAATCAAAGCATGAAAGGAATGAAAGCATGAATGATATGTTAAGAATCCGTGAGACGGATTCGAAACAAAGAAGGAATAAAAGTACGAATGATATGTTAGAAACTGCGCGACGGGTTCGAAACATGAAAGGAATAATAAGAATGAAAAGATTCGAACGTGTAAGTAATTATAGACTAAGCAAGTATATATTCTTTAAAAGCGACTATTGTCCAAGTTATGTCTTAAACTTATATATATATATATATATATATATATATAGGTGAATAAATGTATATATATACCAATATGTTTGTATACAAGAATGGTTAAAGAGACGAATAAGTCATGCGGGTCAAATGGTAATCGCCATTTAAACCCGATATATTTAATGTTTCGATTTGTTAAGTTTTATACTTATAGGTGAGCATAATGTTTGGCACGCAAACTTAAATTTTGAAGAAAGAAAGAAGTTTTGAACATGTTATGTGTTAGATGTGTTAGTAATCAACTATTAGGAGTCGTAATGAATGACGGGCTACGGCCGGGACAATAATTTAAGTATGAACGAGAAGGGTAAGTTTGTTAAGAATACCGGAATGACGTAATGAATGTCTTTGCAAGTAAGCATGAATAGAAAGAAGTACGAATGTGTACCTTAATACATCTACGATAAGTAAGAAATATCAGTTTGACCTTGAAAAGTCAAACTGCAAAGGTTGACGAAATAAGTAACCAGGATAAAAGAATTGCATGTAAGGAATGAAGTGTAGAATGTGTTATAGCATGTACGTAGGAAATTGTAAAAGAATTATAGGTGAGTAATCACCTAGTATAATGAATGTTTGAATGAAATATGCTAACCGTCGATTTTGTAGATGTAAATGGTGGAACTCTCATTGTGATGAAACCAATCGAATTGGTGAACGAATGTGCACGAGTGGAAGCTCGCTACAAGGATGAATGAAAGTTGGCCTGGTATGGTTAGTACTCGTGAAGGAGCGGATCGATCTGGTTTACGGATTGCTGAAGTAGAGAATGAAATCGAAGTAAGTAAAATGTTTTAACTCATGCCAGATAAGTATGAATTAGTAAATGGAAACTGACCTACAAAATGAATGATGAAATAGGTATGGTATGGAATGGAATGTTTGATTTTAACATTTGACATAAGAAGAAAACTATGTCATTAAGAAGTAAATCTTAAAAGTCTTGAGCGTAAATTTAGGGTATTGGTTAAACTCTCGTCTAATGAACTTGCATGACACGCTTGCACATGCAAATTAAGTGATGCATGAAATGAGAGTAATAGTAATGTAAAATGAATTCCATGTGAAAGTAAGGTATGGGCGGTAAGGACTTGTTAGAAAGAAGACGATTATATGAAAAGTTTAGGAATAGAGAATGGATAGTTACCTATTATAATGATGTACCTATCAAAGTTAAACATAGAGGTGTATGTATAAATTACAAAGTGGGATCATATAATCGCCGAAGATAATATGAATATGGGAAACGAACAAAAAGGAGTATATTGTACGTGATATACGAGTATTGGAATGATGAATAAACCGCTAGCTATGAAGCGACATAGACACTAGCAATAATTGGTGAAAGTGACACTAATAAGAACTCTGGGACGGGTTCTTGAGGATGGAAGGTCGTCATTAGATAGGCTCGTGGTCTTGTTGATGGACGGGAAGGAAAGATAACTAGTGTTTAATGGGAATGAGGAAGGTTTCGGGGACGAAACCTCATTTAAGGGGGGGTAGACTTGTAACACCCCAAAACCCGAATGTTTATATTTGCCGTATGTTCCTATATGACATATCATGAAATAAATGACTAGGCTATTTAACCTAGTGGAGTGTATGGTAAACACTATTTAAAAGATGAAAGCTGTGTCAATCATGTTTTAGTGGCAAACACGGAGGGGCTAAATGGAATAAGATGAAAGTTGAGTTACTAAATAACAAAACTCACACATACAAACACACATATCGTGTGTTCGAGAAGGAGCAGGAGACTCCCATGGAGCCAAAAACCCTAACTTCATCCTTTTCATCAAATTGAAAGGCTAAATGAAGCTTAAATTCATAACCAAGCATGGATTAATGATCACCTTCATAAGAGGATCATAAGTTATGTCTTATAATCTAGATTGGTGATCTTGCATGAAGTGGGTTATGTTCTAATCCGTGAATTGGTATGAAATTGAGTATGAGCATGTGTTAGAATCATCATCTAGAACATGGATTATGCATGGTTTGGGTGAATTTGATGTTTTGGGGTGTAACCCATTTGTTATGATAAGATTGATGACTTGAATAATCACCCATGTCCAATTCTTGTTTAATATAGATGAATTTTGATATATATGATGCATTCTTGTAAGAGGAATTGAAAGAAATGTGATGCTAATATGTTTGATGTTTATGTGTGAATGATGCATGTTGATTAGTAGGAGGATTGGAGGAATTATGTATGAGATTAGAAGAATATGCGTAAATTAGTTGTACACTATGCTTAGGAGGTAGTATACACACTAAGTATATGATGAAATTATGAGGTAATTGAGATTAGATCACTTGTAAGTGATTAACAATGTAGTTATGAAGTGGGTTTTGTATAATATGATGAAAATGATCATATGCTCATGTTAATGATGCTTGAAATCGTATATGTGTGAATGTTTAAAGAATTCGGCTAAGATTTGATAGATTAGCATGTTATAAGGTCGAATGATAATTTCGATATAAGACCCGTGAGATGGAATGGATTATGATAAACGATGAATAAGCTAACTATCTTGAAAATCATATATGATAGTTTGATGCTTGATAAGCGGTGTGTAAGCTTGGGAAAGAGATGGTCAAACGGAACGTATACACATGGGAAGCATATTTTGCGACAACCCTAGACTTCAAGGTCTTTTCTCTACGCATCACTTATTTCGCAATCTTGTTTTCACAGTTCACTTTACGTTGTATTATGTGCACGACATTTGAATGTTTAAAATATTGCTATGTCTGGTTGTTGCATGTAAATGTAGGTGTTGTTTAAGGTGTAATGTTTAGACCTAGCATGATACCATACTTGATTCATGAAAAAACCCATGTCGAAGAAGCTTATGTCGACGAAGCTTATGCAGACGAAGCTTATGCTAACGAAGAATTAGGATTCTTCGCCCAAACACCCTCCGACGAAGTATAGTTCTTCGTAAGGAGATCCTTCGCCGAAAAGGGCCTTGGCCCAGGGTGGTTCGCGGCCCAACTGTCATGTTGTTTGTATAACCCCCTCGTAATCAGTAGACGTAAACACAAAACCCTAAAGTCCTCTCTTCCTATCCTCTGTGCGATGGTAGTTTAGGGAATCTCGAAGCCTCTCTATCTCGAATTAGCTAAACACCTCGGGTTCACGGTTAGTGAAATATTGATTGATTTATTTGTGTCGTCTTGTGTTACTTGTCTGAAATTAAAATGGTATTGATGCTTGATGTTGTGTTAAGTTATGTTGTTGCATGAGATCGTATCTAGGGTTGTATGTTCATAAGAATTATCAGTGAGATCACTTGGGTCTAATCTAAAGGAACGATCGTTATTGAATGCTCACAAAATAGCCCGGTTATTCGTATCTTGTGTTGATCAGATTTAGATTATTGGGTAGGTATGTTAATAATCTTGATCATAAAAGGTTATTATATGTAGGGCACGTATGTCGATGTAGTATCGTGGTGTTATTAGTTTGATGATGAACAGCAAATAGGATTGTTTGAATGTGTAAAATAACGGTTGATTGATCCTATAATTGTGCCAAAGATTGTTAACTGTTGTTACGAAATTAAAGAAAGTGTAACCGTCTGTTGAAGGTGCGACGAAGGACTTATCCGACGAAGAACCTTGATCGACGAAGACCTGATTCTTCGTTGACTACTTCTTGACGAACCATCCTGGTTCTTCGTCACACTCGTCCTCGACGAAGAATCATACTTTGCCATTATCATTTTCGGCGAAGAATAGTTCTTCGCCGAGAGGGTCCTTCGCCGTGTAAATGGACATAATAGTTTAACAGTAAGATGCATATGATGGTGAATGTTTCTGTTTAAACAACTACGTGTGTTGCATGTTAACAATCTTTACTAGAAAAGAGGAACTTGACTTGACTCGTGTGGGTAACCAATTTTCCTGTTGAATGTTATTATGTGACATGCACATGGGATGTGGACTTGTATGCGATGGAGTAATTACTATGTGCTATACGGTGATCTTAGCGGCATATGTAATCTGTGAAAATACGTGTAATGTTATGAGATCGACTTGCATATGAAGCCCATACACTTGTTATGTGATTTTACGACAAATTTATGGATCAATGGGTTGCATGATTAACAGTTACGACTTGTATAAGGACGTGTGTCCTACCTGTTTGCTATGTGTGTAACATGTACGATGGTTACGTGATATTTGTGAACATTATACTGACTGTTCTTGGTAACCAGGGTAGGGTATGGTTGACCAACTTGGAATGGGTAATGTAACATACCGAGCAAATCTAAGGTGAGTTCACTTCTCTTGAGCATGCGTCCCTGTGGGTGGGACAATCAATCGGGTATTCCTGAGAGGAATAAATCTTTTCTGGGTAAAAACTGGGATGTTGGATAATACACTCATTTCCTATCACCTTAAGTCCCATCTTCTACCGAATAGTTACCTGAGAGGTAACGGGGTAATTAGTTGATAGCGCTATTAGGCTTAGCAACCTCACACCGTACCTGAGAGGACGAGCGTGAACTAATGACCTTAATCATGAACAATGCTTAGATAGGGGGTATTGGGGACGGGCAAATCAATCTGGAGCCATCTTGTACGGTACTCGAGTTATTATCAACATTACTTTCGGAATTGTTGTTAAACTGGAATAAACACTTGGTAACCAAACGTTTTGATAAAACGGTGAACTCACCAGCGTTCTCTGATACACTTGTTTGCATGCTCGCAGGTTATAGATACATGGAATCGCGAGACAAGACTAATAGTTTTCATACATATGGTTTATGAAACACTTAATTAATGATTTATGCTTCCGCTGAACACGATGAATTACATTTAATGTTTTGTAACACTTTATGTTAATGAATGAAAGTTTTTATTTGAAATCTTGTTATGAGTTCAATGTGATTGGTGGCTAGATCCTGGTACATCACACGCCTCGCGGGGGTTTCCACATGTGATATTTTGGGGATGTGATAGATTGGTATCAGAGCCACTGGTTATAGTGAACTTGGTTTTAAAACGTTTTTATAAAACTAGACTATAACCAAACAAGTTCTGAATACGACCATGACACTCAACTCCAGATTGCAAGGTTCGTCTCTCGTTTACTCATTGTACTGCATAACTAGTGAATTCACGTATTACTCATTACATATGATATTTCATGTGATTGCACGTCTAGCACAACAATATGAATTCACGTTTTACTTGCATGTGTTAAGTGATTGATAGTGTGGTGTTTCCCTAGACATTCATGACCCCCGTTTTGTGATGTCCTTGCTACTCGGGTCTGAGGAACCATTTAACACGAGTTAGGAGGAACTGAGACGAGCATGTAAATCATATTATTATTGTGGGTGCACACATAATAATAATGTGGGGTGCATGTGAGTCCCAACGAGGCCTAACAAGTGTGAAAGAGGTTCCATTCCATTATTCGACCAAATGTGAAACACAACGACCCATAGGGGTCATAGCAATGACCGTCTCCTGTTTAAACTTTCTCCTTTCCCTTCCCTCTGAACCCTTACGGGTCTCGATGATATTGAGTGGTACCTGAACATGTAAGTGAATGTCTAGCGAGCCGTGTAGAAATGTTAGGTGTTAGTGCGAACGTCTTTGAGACAGATGTCGAAACGTTAAATGTTGGGTCTATACTTTCTTACTTTTCTCGTTTACCTTGACGCAACAAAATGACGCCTCAAATTCATAAGTATGGACACCTTTGTGATTCTCTAACGATTTGCCGTGCGCTATTCAATCAACTTGCAAGACCGAAGGACAAGAAGATGAACATGATGCATTACCAACCCTAGTGTTAGGACGACCCTGCTCTCTGACAACGAACATCAGTAGGTTGACTTCAATCTAGTCCCTAACCCTAGTAAGCAACGTCTAGGAGCCAAATCTTACGAATCAATCGGGGCATAAAACGCTGGAAACCGACTTGAATATGGGATGTGTAATTACTAGCGCCATGGGCAGTACCTTAGGACGTGGCAAGCACAACGAGAAGGTGGAACCTAAGGGAAAAATATCACAAGGATCTGTTTACAAAGCAACAACATTAGAGGCAATGGCCACGGCGACAACAAGGTACTCACAAATCATAACTTTCAATATGTAAATGAAGGTGACTTTGACAAGGATTGGCTGTTGATAGGTCAAGTCGTCAAAAACCCATGGAACAATGACAGTATTGGGAATCCTCGTAACCGTAACAACACTAGAAGTAGTGCTCGTGGAAGGGCATTTAGGATTGGCGTAGGTGACGCTAGGCATAATAGCAACATGGTAGCTTGTATGTTTTTGGGTAACTAATCACTTCGTCTCTGTTCTGTATAACCCTGATGCCTCTTGAAGACAGACATGTTGTAGAAGTGGGTGATGGCAAGCCAATTGAAGTCTCACTCGTTCACCTATGGTGAAACTCAATCTTGTAGATCACGAGTTTGACATTGACCTTCCCCCTACTACTGTTAGAAGCTTTGGTATAGTCGATAGTATGGACCGTGTCACACCCCGACTTCCACGTGTCACCGGTGGGCCCGGTGGGGAGTATCATGACGTGGTTGGCAACATAATAGTCAAACAACACAATATTTAAATGCATAGCGGAAGCAGAAGATAAATATATTACGATCCGAATATAAAGTAATATCAAGTATTACAACGGAAAGTAAAGGATCCACAGGCAGATCTTAAAACATAAATATTGTTCAACAGACTTTAGACGCCTAGAACTTGCAAGATTCCTTATTAACGTCCTGAGCAGCTTCCAGCCTATTACGTACTTGTACCTGTCACTTAGACTTTTGAAAATACGTCAGTTTTCACTGGTAAATACACTCAACTGACTCATTTGAAAAGTGTTTAAGAAAATTAATTTAGATGCACCAGGCACAAATTATCTTGACACTTTGATTAAAATGCACAGAGGCAAAATTAATCTTTTATAACTTGGGACAATTATATTTATAACCTTGTATACAGATTTACATGTTCGTTGTACGTTCAGGGCTCGATGTAGAAACCGAGTCAGATTAACAGACACGCCACAAGTATAGGCCCACAAGAGAGTGAGATACCGTTATTACTTAAGCAACTGTCAGGTGTATGCCTACACCCCGTGCTTAAGACGTGGCCATTTTATAATACAATGTTGTCAGGGATATCCGGGACATGGTCATTAACCCCTAAAGGATTTTATTTCAAACAATACAGATTAAACCGGGTTACCTCAATAATTTAATCACAATCTGATTAAATACTCAATACCCGACCAAGCGGTATCATTATACCGTATCCCAAGCCCGTATAGGGAAAATAAGTTAAGAGTATTTACCTGAGCTAGCTCCTGTCTTAAATAGCAAGAATTAATAACTCAGCCGTATTCACTTAAGTAAGCGTAGGTACAATTTACCGGAAGGCTCTAGTCTGGAATGATGGTATAAATAACCAATTAGAATGCTAACGGGTCTTTAATTAAGCCTAAGCTTAGACCGGTTAGTCTTAGAGAAATATACGGTTCAAACGCACGATTAGGCGAAGACCGGAGTAGAATGTGTTTTAGACCCGACAAGTTTGAAGACTTTTATAATATGAGTAATCTAACCACCTTCTGGATTTTGAGATAAAACCGATAAGGTTTGACCCGTTTAGGCTAATTTATGTAAACTAGTTACATAAATCGAACCGAACGCGTAATAAGCGTAACGGGTAATAATGAGAGCCATTTACAGGTTTCCTAAGTTAATATCCTCCAAATATGTTGTGACATCAGTAAGATGTCTTTTATTATGCCCGAAACGAATTTAAACACAAACTATGCCTCGTAGGGGTAGTTTGGTCATTTAAAAGGTTATAAAAGAGTTTAAGTATTTACCTGAGTTACAGGTCTGATGTAATCAGCAAAAATACTTATTTTACTAAGTTATAACAGTAGGATAAAGTATATATGTGAAATTTACCAATTATAACCAAACTATGCCCCGTAGGGGTATTTTGGTAATTTCACATAAGTCGAAAAGCTCAAAACTGAAGTCTGAGTTAAACAACTTTTGCTTACTGTTAAAACATTATAATTTGCCTCTAATATCAGTAGGTATCACCCTTGTATGTTTAAAAATAGTTTTAGTACATACTATGCGTTAAAGACGCTTAAAAAGGCGATTAGAAACCATTTCCGGGTTCGATACATAAATCTGATATTTTTATATTTTCAGAAGTCTTTAAATAATTTATTTATCATATGTGATCAGTAGCAAAAGGTTTGGAGTCGTTTAGATATGTAAAACTCATTTTATAGCCCGTAAGGGCAAAACCGACAATTACCGGATTAAGCCTACGACTATGAGTTATGCTCAGCCTAAAATTAATTAAAAATCTTTAAGAATCCCAAAATAATATATTGCATCAGTGGGTAATAAGTTTGATATCAAAAAGTAGGCTTAACTAGGCTATACGCTAATTACGCCGTTTTATTAACATAAAACTTTCATTTTATGCTAATGAGCATAACTCTTAACCTACACCTCAAACTGATGTCAAATTTTGTATGCAAGTTTAAATATCAGTAGGTAAGGTTTTTACTCTTTTACATTTCCAAAAATCACGTTTTAAAGTGAAAAGGGCATAATGGTCAACTTATGGGCAATTAACGGAATCATCGGTTAACTAATGAACCATGGTGTATAATCACAGAGGGTTATACTAGCATGTAATCTGGTCCAATTAAAGCTCTTAGGTATTTCTAAAACATACATAATGGGTCAGAACTGAAAGTCAAAGTATAAGTCAAACTATGCGACTTTCGGTTCCGAACCGGGTCTATACAGTAAATTGTCGGGTTGAACATGTTTAGACATGTTCTTACACTCATTACCAAGTTATATTAATGATCAAACAGGTTGTATATGTTCTACATTTCTAATTATGCATAAATTAGAATTTAAGCGTCCTGTTGACTTTTTCTTAACAAGTTTGACCCGACATTTGACCTAGTTAGAGTGGGAATCAGGGGCAACCCTTTTGAGGGTTTATTACCCACATAATTACCAACTTATAACTACTTTCAATTCGACTAATCACTGAGCCATTAGTGATTAATCGTTAAGTCAACCGTTAATTACGACGGTTTGACTTTTAGCTAAATAACTAAGCTAAACTCAACTAAAGAAGGTTAAGCATACTTACAAGTGTCTAATGGTCGACTAGGATGGCTTGGAAGGTGCTCTTGTGCTCCACAAATGATCAGACTTGCAAGAATGAATGTGTGAAGCATTGGTTGCAACTCAAGGCCTTTATATAGTGGTTTAGTCACCACAAAAGATTGACACACAAGTCTACAACCCACCACAACTCACTAACAAGTGTCCCTAGATGTTTAGGGGTTGTTTAGGGGCCAAGCATGAAGAGGCAATTCGATTTAATGGAGGACACAAGGCCATGGCAGACAAGAGATCAAAGAAAATAAAAAAGCTGATCTGGTAAGGCAGTCGCGTAGCGCGACGTCCTCAGCCATATTGCTCGCGCTACGCGAGCATGAGGAGTCAGCCAACATATTTTTCCTTAATTGCAGTTTTGGTCCTTGGCTCTACAAACTTTGATTAGACCTTATTTTTTTGCATTTTGAGCCCTCGTAATTGGCGTATAAGGGCTTCAAGACATATACCCACTTTGTTAGGCCCCCGGTTAACTTTATTGTTACCCGAAAAGTCCTAACTTTCAACGTTGACGCTTTAACCCCTTGTACACGAATTTGATCATAACTTTCTCATACGATAACGAAACTTTACGAAATTTATATCGTGCATTCTAGTGAGCATATTTAACTGTTACAAAGCTTCGGGTTTGTCAAAAGGTCACACAGAGGTATAATTTAAACATGTTGACACATTTAACCCCTGTAGTTTGTAATCTCTCTCTTTTAGCTTCGTATGATCCATGGTTTATTCGTTTGAAGGTATGAGCATCATGTAGGGTTAATGTACAATATATTTATTCACTGTTGACATTTAGAACTCGTATATTCACATACTTTTCATTATTGTCAACTTTAGTCCTTACATAACATTCTTTCACACGTTCAAACATATGACACGTGTCAATACATTATAGGACGTGAATTTTCGAGGTGTTACATCCTCACCCCCTTAAAAGAAATCTCGACCTCGAGATTTGTTAAAGTAAAGGAAGTATTTTCTGCCTTAAATTGGGCTTAATCTTCCCCAGTACCTTTGAGCCTCTAAGGCACTACAATTGACCTTTATAATAGGCACATTTATCTTTTTGGAGCTTCTAATCCTGTCGATCCTTAATCGAAACAGGTTGCTCATACTATCATAGTCCTACATATCATTATGTGATAGCGCTTTTCGACTTATTGTGGGTCACATTGCGCGTTCCACCAAGTCCTTAATTAGGTCTTAGCTCGTAAGCTATTTAATCTTGATACATTCGAATCCTTCGAATGATTCTATATACTCAGAGCCTGACTAGCCTGATAATTTAACAAATTTGGCACACCTTTCCTAGGTGATATCTTTTGTTGAGCCTTATTTCTTAACAAGAATTTAGGAAGGTTACTACTTTCCATTAATCCTTGATTTTCTGCCGAATAATGGCAACTTATAGGTAATTAGGGATTTGTTTGATCTTATTCGTTGTTTCCAAGTCAACTTTCAGATCCTGATAATTGGACTCCCCAAAGTCTCGTCCATCCTACGGACGTTTTGATATTTCATTTATACAAGGTCTCCAAAGGAGCCACCTTGATACTTATATAGCAACTATTATGGAAAAGTTTATCTTAAGGTGAGATGGTTATTCCAACCACTGCTTAGCTAATCTCCAAGAATAGCTAAACCTTACAGCTAGTCGAACCAATCAACGGTCCTGGGCAGGTAATAGCGATTCTTAATTGTTGCCTATATAGGGTTGCGGTAATCAATGCATAAGCAAGATGATCTGTCTTTCTTATTCAATAACATAAAACCATCAAAAAGTGAGTCAAGCTATATGAGCCTATGTCTTAAAACCTACTTAATCAAGGTTTCGATTATTCCATAATCAATATGGAGTCTTTCATAATACTCCAGCCCACAACGGGATGTTAATCTTAATTCTACCTGCCTTCTAGGAGGTAAGCAGGGAAAACTTATGAGAAGATAATCAAGATACAAGGAGGTTACAAAGATTTCCATATCTCCGGCTCCAGGTCACCCATCATTTCTTGTGTCAAATAAGTGGCACATTTTTGTTATAAGTCCACGAATTCCTTAATCGGGAACATTTACTTGGACAATTCCATTCTGGATATATTCTTTGAATACTACTAGTCGACTTTAGTGCAATATGACCATTGGGATATCTCAGGGGTTCCATGCATTAAACCTCCATACTGATCAGGCATGGAAGTAATCTATGGGACACACTAGGATACGCCAATCCTCATATGGCACTTTTATCAAACATAGTTTGGCATTCGCAGGCGATAGAAAAACAATGAGAAAAATAATTAAAATAACATATGTTGTCGTACTCTATGCGAAGAAAGAGTACTCTTATATTTTTCGGAAGGATTCCTTGCCGATACTAGAAGAATCGGTTACTATGGTTTCCTTGGTAATTTATACCTTGTGGATAATATAAAAGTTTGCTAAGCTTATGGTTTATGAAGATTTATTATTGCCTATACTAAATCAGGACACTTAGCAGAAATTATCATTGGTAAATGATAAGGATTGTACTTGATGACTTCGTGAACTGCCTCTTGGCATTCATCAGGTGAGTTCAGGCATTTCTTCCTTTAGCCTTTCCAGGCTTAGCTGCTCCTTCTTTGGCAGCTTTATGGAATCTAGTTCTGATGCGACCTTACTCACCACAGCCGTGATAGACTGCATTCTTATTAGATCAAGAGTTTTTAAGGCTTGAACACAGTTCTTCACCTTTGGACAGGGAGTCATAGACTACAACTGTCATCGTCTTGAAAGGCGATTCTCTTGACAGAAAGGTAAACCAATTAACATCACTAATGGATGTCTATCTATAATTTTCGTATCTAATGATATTGGTCATGATCACATCGATCATATTGGCTATTAGGTTTTGGGTATAATCCCACCATTTTGAATAGGGGATCATAAAGATCGTAATGTTTGTGTCACAAATGGACAATATAATATGGCCCGTAGGCGAAACATCACTAATGGATGTTTGCAATGGATTCATCATTTTAGATGATATAAGTCAGTATTGCATTAATCATATTGACTATTTGGCTTGAGCATAGCTAACCACCTTAGACAAAGAATCTTAACGATCACAATGTCAATGTCCCAAATGGACAATTTATTATAGCCCGTAGGCAAAACATCTTTTCTTGACAGGGAGTTGTAAGCTACCACTGTCATTAGTCTCGGAGGACGTTAATTATAGCCCGTAGGCATTACCCTCCTAAGGGATATTTATGTTATGATCATCTTTTCAGATGATATTAGTCGAGATCGTTTGGATCATACCGACTATTATACTTGGACATGGTCCAACATTTTTAGGCAGGAGATCAAAGACCACCACTGTCGTTGTCTTATCGGACAACAAGTTTAGCCCGTAGGCACTTCATCACTCACGGATGTTTATAATATGATCATCTTATAAGATGATATAAGCCATGATTCCTAGATCATAAGGCAAATTAGGAATTTAGAAATTTCCAATATAGGGATGACTGTTATGATTTTATCGAATCACATTTGTCATGAGTGCTAACACGTTCTTAGGTGTTAACAAGGATCTGAATCCCTTGAGTAGGTTTCACCATTTTGGCCGTGTAGCTAGGTTTCACCTTTAAGATTCTTTTTAGAATGCATACTGGCAGGGAAGGAAGGATATTTATTTTATTCAGGATTTTTATCATAAATCCTAATTTATAAGTTAATAATAGCACAAATGGCCTAGTCGCGTAGACAAGTTTAATTTATAAGCCATGATTTCAGAGAATCGAGGCATTAAGGTTTGAATCAAAGTTCATTACCTTTTCTTGACAGGGAGTTGTAGGCTACCACTGTCTTTAGTCTCAGAGGACATTAACTATAGCCCGTAGGCACTTCCCTTCTAAGGGATGTTTATTATGGAATTGCCCCTTAGGAAAATTCATTAACCATGGTAAACAGAGACCATATTCGGTTAATTTATTGCTCACATTTATTTAGGATTTCTATTTTAATTTATCCTAATTATAAACAATAACAATATATATTAGCACATAAGGCCTAGTCACAAGGACAATTTTTTTTTAATTATTAGCCAGGATTTCAGAGAATCGAGGCATGAAGGTTTGAATCATAGTTCATTACCTTTGTCAGACAGGGAGTCATAGCTACCACTGTCTTTTGGCTCATGTAGAAATGAGCAAGGCCCGTAGGCGTTATATTACCACGTATGGTCAAAATATGATCATCTTAATTGATGATTTAACCCATGATTCAGAGATCATTTAGTTGGGTTAAGAATCTTTTGGATAGGTTTTACCGTCTTGGCCATGTCTGCAATGACATTTAGGCTAAGTTTTACCATATTGGCCATGTCTGCATTGACATTTAGGCTAGGTTTTACCATCTTGGCCATGTCAGCATTGACATTTAGGCTAGGTTTTACCTTTAAGATTCTTTTTAATAATTAACGCAGAACAATTTCTAAATTGAAATGTTAATAAGGATCTGAATCTAAATTGAGGAACTGCCATCTTGGCCGGTCTTAATATGACCCGAAGCTAGGTCTTGTCCTTTTAGATTTTGCCATTTTATTATAATGGTAGATCTTGCAGAAGGAATGTTATTTTCCATTTATTTCATAATTCATGTTTAGAATGAAAGTTTAAACTTAATCATTCCACTATATAAAAATAAAAGTATAAAGTTGCCCTAAGCGGGAGTTGAAAGGAATAATGTTGTCCTCGTAGGGACTGAAAGATAATTATGTCCTTATAAGGACTTATTAAGGAAACGATCTTCAGCAAGAGGAGTTTCTTCTTCATTCATTTCCTGAATGCTTTCTCCTTGGTTGCACGTTTCATCCTGGTCGCGGTACGAAGCTCAGCATTTCAGGGCTCCGAATGTGGAGAATTCTTATTACAGCTTCTTCGCTTGGCGACGCAGGCGGATCTTAAAACATAAATATTGTTCAACAGACTTTAGACGCCTAGAACTTGCAAGATTCCTTATTAACGTCCTGAGCAGCTTCCAGCCTATTACGTACTTGTACCTGTCACTTAGACTTTTGAAAATACGTCAGTTTTCACTGGTAAATACACTCAACTGACTCATTTGAAAAGAGTTTAAGAAAATTGATTTAGATGCACCAGGCACAAATTATCTTGACACTTTGATTAAAATGCACAGAGGCAAAATTAATCTTTTTTAACTTGGGACAATTATATTTATAACCTTGTATACAGATTTACATGTTCGTTGTACGTTCAGGGCCCGATGTAGAAACCAAGTCAGATTAACACACACGCCACAAGTATAGGCCCACAAGAGAGTGAGATACCGTTATTACTTAAGCAACTGTCAGGTGTATGCCTACACCCCATGCTTAAGACGTGGCCATTTTATAATACAATGATGTCAGGGATATCCGGGACATGGTCATTAAGCCCTAAAGGCTTTTATTTCAAACAATACAGATTAAACCGGGTTACCTCAATAATTTAATCACAATCCGATTAAATATTCAATACCCGACCAAGCGGTATCATTATACCGTATCCCAAGCCCGTATAGGGAAAATAAGTTAAGAGTATTTACCTGAGCTAGCTCCTGTCTTAAATAGCAAGAATTAATAACTCAGTCCTATTCACTTAAGTAAGCGTAGGTACAATTTACCGGAAGGCTCTAGTCTGGAATGATGGTATAAATAACCAATTAGAATGCTAACGGGTCTTTAATTAAGCCTAAGCTTAGACCGGTTAGTCTTAGAGAAATATACGGTTCAAACGCACGATTAGGCGAAGACCGGAGTAGAATGTGTTTTAGACCCGACAATTTTGAAGACTTGTATAATATGGGTAATCTAACCACCTTCTGGATTTTGAGATAAAACCGATAAGGTTTGACCCGTTTAGGCTAATTTATGTAAACTAGTTACATAAATCGAACCGAACGCGTAATAAGCGTAACGGGTAATAATGAGAGCCATTTACAGGTTTCCTAAGTTAATATGCTCCAAATATGTTGTGACATCAGTAAGATGTCTTTTATTATGCCCGAAACGAATTTAAACACAAACTATGCCCCGTAGGGGTAGTTTGGTCATTTAAAAGGTTATAAAAGAGTTTGAGTATTTACCTGAGTTACAGGTCTGATGTAATCAGAAAAAATACTTATTTTACTAAGTTATAACAGTAGGATAAAGTATATATGTGAAATTTACCAATTATAACCAAACTATGCCCCGTAGGGGTATTTTGGTAATTTCACATAAGTCGAAAAGCTCAAAACTGAAGTCTGAGTTAAACAACTTTTGCTTACTATTAAAACATTATAATTTGCCTCTAATATTAGTAGGTATCACCCTTGTATGTTTAAAAATAGTTTCAGTACATACTATGCGTTAAAAACGCTTAAAAAGGCGATTAGAAACCATTTACTGGTTCGATACATAAATCTGATATTTTTATATTTTCAGAAGGCTTAAATTAATTTATTTATCATATGTGATCAGTAGCAAAAGGTTTGGAGTCGTTTAGATATGTAAAACTCATTTTATAGCCCGTAAGGGCAAAACCGACAATTATCGGATTAAGCCTACGACTATGAGTTATGCTCAGCCTAAAATTAATTAAAAATCTTTAAGAATCCCAAAATAATATATTACATCAGTGGGTAATAAGTTTGATATCAAAAAGTAGGCTTAACTAGGCTATACGCTAATTACGCCGTTTTATTAACATAAAGCTTTCATTTTACGCTAATGAGCATAACTCTTAACCTACACCTCAAACTGATGTCAAATTTTGTATGCAAGTTTAAATATCAGTAGGTAAGGTTTTTACTCTTTTACATTTCCAAAAATCACGTTTTAAAGTGAAAAGGGCATAATGGTCAACATATGGGCAATTAACGGAATCATGCGTATTAATCGGTTAACTAATGAACCATGGTGTATAATCACAGAGGGTTATACTAGTATGTAACCTGGTCCAATTGAAGCTCTTAGGTATTTCTAAAACATACCATAACGGGTCAGAACTGAAAGTCAAAGTATAAGTCAAACTATGCGACTTTCGGTTCCGAACCGGGTCTATACAGTAAATTGTCAGGTTGAACATGTTTAGACATGTTCTTACACTCATTACCAAGTTATATTAATGATCAAACAGGTTGTATATGTTCTACATTGCTAATTATGCATAAATTAGAATTTAAGCATCCTGTTGACTTTTTCTTAACAAGTTTGACCCGACATTTGACCTAGTTAGAGTGGGAATCAGGGGCAACCCTTTTGAGGGTTTATTACACACATAATTACCAACTTATAACTACTTTCAATTCGACTAATCACTGAGCCATTAGTGATTAATCGTTAAGTCAACCGTTAATTACGACGGTTTGACTTTTAGCTAAATAACTAAGCTAAACTCAACTAAAGAAGGTTAAGCATACTTACAAGTGTCTAATGGTTGACTAGGATGGCTTGGAAGGTTCTCTTGTGCTCCACAAATGATCAGACTTGCAAGAATGAATGTGTGAAGCATTGGTTGCAACTCAAGGCCTTTATATAGTGGTTTAGTCACCACAAAAGATTGACACACAAGTCCACAACCCACCACAACTCACTAACAAGTGTCCCTAGATGTTTAGGGGTTGTTTAGGGGCCAAGCATGAAGAGGCAATTCGATTTAATGGAGGACACAAGGCCATGGCAGACAAGAGATCAAAGAAAATCAAAAAGCTGATCTAGTAAGGCAGTCGCGTAGCGCGACGTCCTCAGCCATATTGCTCGCGCTACGCGAGCATGAGGAGTCAGCCAACATATTTTTCCTTAATTGCAGTTTTGGTCCTTGGCTCTTCAAACTTTGATTAGACCTTATTTTCTTGCATTTTGAGCCCTCGTAATTGGCGTATAAGGGCTTCAAGACATATACCCACTTTGTTAGGCCCCCGGTTAACTTTATTGTTACCCGAAAAGTCCTAACTTTCAACGTTGACGCTTTAACCCCTAGTACACGAATTTGATCATAACTTTCTCATACGATAACAAAACTTTACGAAATTTATATCGTGCATTCTAGTGAGCATATTTAACCGTAACAAAGCTTCGGGTTTGTCAAAAGGTCACTCAGAGGTATAATTTAAACATGTTGACACATTTAACCCCTGTAGTTTGTAATCTCTCACTTTTAGCTTCGTATGATCCATGATTTATTCGTTTGAAGGTATGAGCATCATGTAGGGTTAATGTACAATATATTTAATCATTGTTGACATTTAGAACTCATATATTCACATACTTTTCATTATTGTCAACTTTAGTCCTTACATAACATTCTTTCACACGTTCAAACATATGACACGTGTCAATACATTATAGGACATGAATTTTCGAGGTGTTACATCCTCACCCCCTTAAAAGAAATCTCGACCTCGAGATTTGTTAAAGTAAAGGAAGCATTTTCTGCCTTAAATTGGGCTTAATCTTCCCCAGTACCTTTGAGCCTCTAAGGCACTATAATTGACCTTTATAATAGGCACATTTATCTTTTTGGAGCTTCTAATCCTGTCGATCCTTAATCGAAACATGTTGCTCATACTATCATAGTCCTGCATATCATTATGTGATAGCGCTTTTCGACTTATTGTGGGTCACATTGCGCGTTCCACCAAGTCCTTAATTAGGTCTTAGCTCGTAAGCTATTTAATCTTGATACATTCGAATCCTTCGAATGATTCTATATACTCAGAGCCTGACTAGCCTGATAATTTAACAAATTTGGCACACCTTGCCTGGGTGATATCTTTTGTTGAGCCTTATTTCTTAACAAGAATTTAGGAAGGTTACTACTTTCCATTAATCCTTGATTTTCTGCCGAATAATGGCAACTTATAGGTAATTAGGGATTTGTTTGATCTTATTCGTTGTTTCCAAGTCAACTTTCAGATCCTGATAATTGGACTCCCCAAAGTCTCGTCCATCCTACGAACGTTTTGATATTTCATTTATACAAGGTCTCCAAAGGAGCCACCTTGATACTTATATAGCAACTATTATGGAAAAGTTTATCTTAAGGTGAGATGGTTATTCCAACCACTGCTTAGCTAATCTCCAAGAATAGCTAAACCTTACAGCTAGTCGAACCAATCAACGGTCCTGGGCAGGTAATAGCGATTCTTAATTGTTGCCTATATAGGGTTGCGGTAATCAATGCATAAGCAAGATGATCCGTCTTTCTTATTCAATAACATAAAACCCTCAAAAATTGAGTCAAGCTATATGAGCCTATGTCTTAAAACCTATTTAATCAAGGTTTCAATTATTCCATAATCAATATGGAGTCTTTCATAATACTCCAGCCCACAGCGGGATGTTAATCTTAATTCTACCTGCCGTCTAGGAGGTAAGCAGGGAAAACTTATGAGAAGATAATCAAGATACAAGGAGGTTACAGAGATTTCCATATCTCTGGCTCCAGTTCACCCATCATTGCTTGTGTCAAATAAGTGGCACATTTTTGTTATAAGTCCACAAATTCCTTAATCGGGAACATTTACTTGGACAATTCCATTCTGGATATCTTCTTTGAATACTACTAGTCGACTTTAGTGCAATATGACCATTGGGATATCTCAGGGGTTTCATGCATTAAACCTCCATGATTTATTCGTTTGAAGGTATGAGCATCATGTAGGGTTAATGTACAATATATTTATTCACTGTTGACATTTAGAACTCGTATATTCACATACTTTTCATTATTGTCAACTTTAGTCCTTACATAACATTCTTTCACACGTTCAAACATATGACACGTGTCAATACATTATAGGACGTGAATTTTCGAGGTGTTACAGAACGGATGTCCAAGCCTCATGCAGAAATCTTCTGTAATGAGGAAATCGCAAGTATATCTCTTCATGGTTGAGGTTCACTGATTGTCAGCATCACTTCGGCGGTGGGAGCCCAGAAGTGCTTCACCTACCTTGCTACCCTATCATTGATTACCGGTGCGTAGCCCAAAGAACTTCCAGGTCCCCCCCCCCACATTGTCAGGAGGAATAGCAGATGTGTATCACGCAAGAAGCAGTCCTGATTTATGGCGCCTCTTATCTTCTTGCACCTGGAGGGTTGCAAGAACTGTCCAATCAACTTCAGGAACTACTGAATGGGAGTTTTACCGATCTAGCTCCTCGTCTTGTGGAGCCCGAGCTCTATTGTGGAAATGAAGGACGAGTCCTTTCGTACGTGTACAGACTACCACAAGGTGGCAATCATAGACCGTCACCCTCTATCTCGCATCGATGACATACTAGACCCGCTACAATGATCAAGCTTCTATTCAGAAACCGACTTAAGATCGGACTGTCACCTGATGGAAGACCCAGGGGAGGACGATTCCTAACACGGAATTACAGACAAAGTATGGCCCCTATGATTTTCTGTTCATGTTGTTTAAGTTATCCAACACACCAGCAGCCTTAGGGATTACATGAGTAGTATGTGTCAACCTCATCTCGCCAGATTCGTCAACTGTGTTTACCTATGACGTTTTGAATCACTTCCAGGAGAAAGGAACACCATGAACGGCACTTGTATTTTCATCTTAGAGCTCCTAGGGGAGGAGCAACTCCGTGTGAAATCTACCTAAGTGTGACTTCAGGATTCGAGAAGTACACTTTCTTGGTCACATAGTCAACGAAGTGGGGATACACGTGGATCTCGCTAAGATCCATTTTATTAGAAACTGGTCAGCACCAAAGAGTCCTTTGGGGATGCAACAATTTCTTGGTCTCGCTAGATACTATCGCAGATTCATCGCGGGATTTTCGAAGATCGCGCAACTTTAATCTCTTTAGGACAGCAGGGTACTGTGTATTCGTGGGAGACAAAACAGGAGGACGTCTTTTCAGCTTTTGAATCCCAACTCTACAATGCACTGAGCATCGTCTTTACCCAAGGGTACGGGTGATCTAGTGGTATAGCATGGTGGTTCGAATCAGAGTCCTAGTTACACGCCGATGCAACACGAGAAGGTGATGGCTTACGTGGTGGATTTACAAGAAGAATTGCACGAATCACAACCTGCGGTGGAAGCCATGGTCTTGGGATTTAAGTTAGAGGCATTACTTAGACGGTACCAAATGCACCACTTAGACCGATCACAAGGGCCTCCCGTGTACCCTTGTTTCAAAAAGAGCTAAACATGTGATGGCATCGCTGGATGGAACTTTTGAATGATTTTGACTCTAACACCAAAATGTGTACGAGCCTCGCAGCACACCATCGACTCTAACCTACCTGATCAGATCCGTTCTACTCAAACCGAAGCGTTGAAGGACGAGAACCTCCCAGTTGAATCCGTGTGGGCCGTGGGAAAACGACTTGTATCTAAAATTGGGCGATACCCACTACCTTATGGAGCGAATATGGGTCTCACTATACAGCAATCCTAGGGAACTTGTGTTGGGCAAAGCACACAAGCCTCGATATTCTACTCGCCCGGGTTTTGATAGAATGTCTTAGGATCTAAGGATCTAGTACTAGTGACCGGACGTGAAAGCCCACATAGCAATGTACGTGAACGATGTGTGACTTATGCGAAAGTCAAGGTGGAGTATCAGAAACCTCCTGGGTTGTGTGAGCAACCAGAAACACCCATTTGGAAATAATATCACCTGGGTGATTGTTGATTGTCTCATGTCACCAGTACACTTTCTTGCAACCAAGGAAAATTGACAAGTCTTCGTATCCTGTGAATAATTACTTGTGAAGGGCGGTTCCTAGGCACGGGGTGCCAACTCCTGTTACCTCTGATTTTGATCTATACCTGATTTACGACAGCCAATACACAATACCCTTGGCTCACGTTTAGACATGAGCATTGCTTATCACCGTAGGACAAACGGTTAGAGTAAACGAACCATCCTGACACTCGAAGACATGCTGCGAGCATGTGTGTGATTGACTTTAGTAAAAATTGGAAGGACACTTACCTTTGGTTGAGTTCTACTACAACAGTTACCATTCTAGTATTCAGACAGCTCTGTTTGAGGCATTGCATGGATGATAATGCCGATCTCCTTGTTGGACTAAGGTGGGTGACAACCTAATCTCAGGACCAGGACTTGTACTCCAAACTCTTGGGATGATCGTTTAGATCGGGAATCGTATGGCGGCAGTGTATGACCGTTAGAAAAGCCGTTAAGCGTAGGAAACCCTTAGAATTCGCAGAGGGCAATCATGTCATGTTGGAAGTCTCACCCTGGGAGGGTGTGGTACGCTTTGGGAATCGGCAAGGTGGCCTACAGAGTCGAGTTATCTCACAAACTGGGCAACGTTCAGGTTGTTGTTCATGTCTCAAAACCGAAGAAGTGTTTGTCCAATGAAACACTTGCGGTCTCTTTCCAAGAACCTTAGATTGATGATGAGTTGCAGTGCGTTGAGAACCCTATTGAAATTATGGACTAGGAGGTCAAGGTCCGTAAGCATAGTCGAATCCTGATCGTGAGAGTCCGTTGTAACTCAAAACGTGGACCGGAGTTCACGTGGGAACGCGAGGATCAGATGAAGCTTAAGTATCCTCAATTATTCCCAACTGACCAATCTAAATCTGACGCAACGGGTGAATTTCAGGACGAAATTCCCTTTTAAGTTGGGGATGATGTGATACCCGGGAAAAATCCACAGTCATCCTGATCTAACACCTTACGGCTTCGGGTTACTTATCAAATTTCGGTACGAAATTTCTTTCAAGTTGGGGATGATGTGACAACCCGAGACTTCAAGGTCTTTTCTCTACGCATCACTTGTTTCGCAATCTTGTTTTCACAGTTCATCTTACGTTGTATTATGTGCACGACATTTGAATGATGAAAATATTGCTATGCCTGGTTGTTGCATGTAAATGTAGGTGTTGTTTAAGGTGTAATGTTTAGACCTAGCATGATACCATGCTTGATTCATGAAAAACCCATGTCGACGAAGCTTATGTCGACGAAGCTTATGCAGACGAAGCTTATGCCGACGAAGAATTAGGATTCTTCGCCCAAACACCGTCCGAGGAAGTATAGTTCTTCGTCAGGAGATCCTTCGCCGAAAAGGGCATCGGCCCAAGGTGGTCCGCGGCCCAACTGTGATGTTTGTATAACCCCCTCGTAATCAGTAGATGTAAACACAAAACCCTAAAGTCCTCTCTTCCTATCCTCTCTACGACGGCAGTTTAGGGAATCTCGAAGCCTCTCAATCTTGATTTAGCTAAACACCTCGGTATCACGGTTAGTGAAATATTGATTTATTTATTTGTGCCGTCTTGTGTTCCTTGTTTGAAATTAAAATGGTATTGATGCTTGATGTTGTGTTAAGTTATGTTCTTGCATGAGATTGTATCTAGGGTTGTATGTTCATAAGAATTATCGGTGAGAACACTTGGGTCTAATCTAAAGGAACGATGGTTATTGAATGCTCACAAAACAATCCGGTTAGTCGTATCTTATGTTGATCAGATTTGGATTATTGGGTAGGTATGTTAATAATCTTGATCATATATGGTTATTATATGTAGCGCACGTATGTGGATGTAGTATCGTGGTGTTATTAGCTTGATGATGAACAACAAATAGGATGGTTTGAATGTGTAAAATAACGGTTGATTGATCCTATAATTGTGCCAAAGATTGTTAACTGCTGTTACGAAATTAAAGAAAGTGTAACCGTCTGTTAAAGGTACGACGAAGGACTTATCCGACGAAGAACCTAGATCTACGAAGACCTAATTCTTCATTGACTACTTCTTGACGAACCATCCTGGTTCTTCGTCACACTCGTCCTCGACGAAGAATCATACTTCGCCATAATCATTTTCGGCGAAGAATAGTTCTTCGCCGAGAAGGTCCTTCGCCGTGTAAATGGACAGAATAGTTTAACAGTAAGATGCATATGATGATGAATGGTTCTGTTTAAACAACTACGTGTGTTGCATGTTAACAATATTTACTAGAAAAGATGAACTTAACTTGACTCGTGTGGGACCAGTTTGCCTGTTGAATGTTATTATGTGACATGCACATGGGATGTGGACTTGTATGCCATGGAGTAATTACTATGTGCTATACGGTGATCTTAGAGGCATATGTAATTTGTGAAAATACGTGTAATGTTATGAGATCGACTTTCATATGAAACCCATACACTTGTTATGTGATTTTATGACAAAGTTATGAATCAATGGGTTACATGATTAACGGTTACGACTTGTATAAGGACGTGTGTCCTACCTGTTTGCTATGTGTGTAACATGTACGATGGTTACGTGATATTTGTGAACATTATACTGACTGTTCTTGGTAACCATGGTAGGGTATGGTTGACCAACTTGGAATGGGTAATGTAACATACTGAGCAAATCTAAGGTGAGTTCACTTCTCTTGAGCATGCATCCAGGTGGGTGGGACAATCAATCGGGTATTCCTGAGAGGAATAAATCTTTTCTGGATAAAAACTGGGATGTTGGATAATACACTCATTTCCTATCACCTTAAGTCCCATCTTCTACCGAATAGTTACCTGAGAGGTAACGGGGTAATTAGTTGATAGCGCTATTAGGCTTCGCAACCTCACACCATACCTGAGAGGACGGGCGTGAACTAATGACCTTAATCATGACCAATGCTTAGATAGGGGCATTGGGGACGGGCAAAACAATCTGGAGCCATCTTATACGATACTCGAGTTATTATCAACATTACTTTCGGAATTGTTATTAAATTGGAATAAACACTTGGTAACCAAACGTATTCATAAAATTGTGAACTCCCCAGCGTTGTCTGATAAACGTGTTTGCATGCTCGCAGGTTATAGATATGTGTTGATGTGGAGTTTACTGTCTGGGAGGCTGGATTGGTCATGGGTCGAGATACATGGAATCGCGAGACAAGTCTAATGGTTTTCGTACATATGGTCTATGAAACACTTAACTAATGATTTATGCTTCCACTGAACACGATGAATTACATTAAATGTTTTGTAACACTTTATGTTAATGAATGAAAGTTTTTATTTGAAATATTGTTATGAGTTCATTGTGATTGGTGGCTAGATCCTGGTACGTCACACGCCTCACGGGGGTTTCCACATGTGATATTTTGGGGGTGTGACATATTTGGATGCGAGGTAAGTAAAACTTACACCCCTTTTTGTAGGATATCTATTTATTGTATACATTTAGAGTATGATAAGTTAGTATATGCAGAATGATGTTTCAACAAGTTTTGATATGGGTCGGAACATATGACTATGATAAGAAACTAAGTTAGAGGGTTGAAAGGGGTAAAAAGGGTATTATGGTAATTTTTTATTACGAGTTAATGAAAGAATATGATACATGGATGGGATAATGAATAATTACAATCCCATAAGGATGAAATGGTCTTTTAGACCAAATCGGTCAAATGGTGAAGATATCACCATTTGATATATGTCGACTAATGATTGTATTGTCAAGTCTTATGAATTCACAGGGTGAATAGCGAAAGGATTTGCGTTGCTATTAACTGGCGACTTAGTGGATGAAGAATTAAAACGGGTCATAGCTTTGACCCGAGCCAGGTATGTGTGATTACAGTTGTAGTTAAGTCGTGGGATTGGTTAAATATGTAATGAAGTCCTTCGTCGTAAAAGACGGAACTAATGTTGACCAAAACGCCCTTGATGGATATCTCGGGAAAACGACCTTTAAAAGTTATTTAGAAATAAGCTATTTGATTAAGTGAATGCTTTGGACAAGTATAAAAGCGAGAAGTATGATTTTTGTAAGCCAAAGACCTTAAAATGCGCAAATACCCTTAACGGGTCAAAATAAATATTTGAGCGAAAATGGGTTAAAAAGATGCATGAAACCCGCGAATTGAACGTTATATGATAGACGACATTAAAATTATAAGGTTCATATGAAATTAAGGTCAAACAAACGTGTTATGTTGATAAATGCATGAATGGGTCAAAACTTTGTAAGAAGGTAATAAGCCGAAGGCCTAAAAGTCTTAACTTTTGGTAGTCCGAATATCAGATTTTAACTCCATGTGATAGAGAATTAAATTACGATCACGTGGAAAAAGAATCGTGTGAATCGAATAAAAAACAGCAAGATATGCTCGTTTCCGTAAAATCTAGTTATGCTGGGAATATGCAGCGACCAGCTGCAACATTCTGGACATCTTAGGGGGTCTCGCCACGCGACAGCAGGGCCAGGTAGCCGTCACGCGACGCGACGGGGGCATGATTCGGCGAAAGTTGTTTATTTGATTCTTTTTGTCTTGGGAACTCGTTTAAATGTGTTTTAAGCTACGTATGATTATTCTAACTTACGTGTTATGAGTATGAATGTATGCACATATGTGGATATTTATGTATGTAGGTATGTATGTATGTATATATGTTTATATGTATGTAAGTAGGTATGTATGAACTTATGCATGTATGTAGAAATGTAGGTATGCATGTATTTATATATGTTTGGATGTATATTAGTAGGTATGCATGAACGTACGTGAGTATGTATGTACGTAAGTATGTGTTGAGATTGAACCCTGCCAAAGGAACAGTTGATTAAAGCCAAAATTGGATCAGAGTAGTGGATCCAGAATAAGCAGATGTTTGTATTCAATTGTCTCCCCTTGAAAGTGGCTAAACAACTGATGACCTCTATCTACTGCTCGTCTACAAAAACTTCCCTTCAACAACTGCTGATGATTAAAGAACTGTTGAAGACTAACACTGATGCTCAATCTACTGATCTGGGTCAAGCACTGCTGAAAACATAAAGTACTGCTAGAGTCACAACAGTGGAATGGGAAGCAGTAGTTTTGTTTAGTCATTGTATTGTAATGTAATCAGTAGTTAGCAAGCAGAAGTTGTATTAGATCAGTAGTTACAGGTTGTTAGGAGGTTAGATGTCACTTTCATGGTGACGTCAGCCAAGATGCTTCAGTGGTTTGCTCGTGCCTATAAATAGAACAGTAACTTGTACTGTTCTATTAGCTCTTTCATCACTTGTCTTCCTGTATGAACAAATACTATGAGCTCAGGCTGAGGGAGAGTTTGTTATACATGCATGCATTGTAATTGAAACTTGAAATAATTTCAATCTTTCGGTTCTATGTTAAAATCTGCGTTGAAAGCATTTCTCTTATTTGATTGTGTATGAAAGTTTGTTTCCATTTATATTCCGCTACACTTTTTCTTATTCATCTTCTTAATTATCAAACAAAAACACAATCATAAGAAACTCAGATCCTAACAATTGGTATCAGAGCTAGGACAATCAAATTTGATCTAACAATCATTTTGACGTAAAAGTTCAGCTCACAATCGTTGATACTTATTATTGTTCGTTTCGTTGAAAAACAGAGCAAGGCTTAATCATGAACAAAGTTGATTAATCAGTGTCTGTAAAACAACCAGGATGATGTCACAATCACAAGATGCTAACAATAGCATCGGTTCACTATTCAAACCACCCATGTTGAAGCGTAATGAGTACAACATCTGGCAGAGAAGGATGGGTAACATCCTTGCTCAACAGAATACCGGATGTTGGAAGTCGGTTATCGTTGGACCACATGTTCCAATGGTGCTGAGTGCTGAGGATTCAAAGAAATTCAAACCTAAGAAACCTGAAAACTATACTGAAGCTGATTTTCAAAAATTCGAACTAGATGCCAAGGCATTTAGCATCGTTGCATCTGCTTTGCCCAATTAAATCTATGCTGGACTGTTACACTGTAACAGTGCCAAGGAATTATGGGATGCACTTAAGGAAAAATTTGGGGGGACTGAAGAAGTAATTGAAAATAACAGGGAAATTCTGAATCAGCAGTATGAAACGTTTTGTCATGTTAAGGGTGAAAGATTAACCCAATAGTTTGAGCGATTCAGTTGTCTCATTAGTGAACTAAGACTTGTTGATGTTGAATTTACTAATTCAACACAAAACAGCAGGTTTCTTAGATCACTACCTGATAAATGGGATACAATTGCTTTTGTGACCAGAAATTCTGTTGAGTTCAAAGATCTGACACTAACCCAACTTCATGGTAGACTCCTGACCTATGAAAGGGAGTTAAACCAGAAATAGAAGTTGCAAGAGTTTGGCAAAGTTGCAGATGACTACTCATTTGGAAACACAGCTCTTCTGGGTCAGGAAGAGTCTGGCAGCAGTAAGGATCAGAGTTATGATCATTTTATTGACATAACTGTTGGTGGTAATTTCAACTCTGATCCTCACTCATCCAGTTATGCTTTTACAGCTAATGGAGAAAGCCAAAACTCTGACAATCTATGCTTTGAAATTAATGACCTCAGCATTTTGATCCCACTGACTTAGAGGAAATGGACATCCTACACCAACTAGCTTTGCTGAGTATTAGAACCAGCAAATTCTACAAAAGAATAGGGAGAAAATTCCCAGGGTTGCATGGGAATCTAAAAGTGGAGTTGGATAAGGAAAAAATTAAATGCTACAAGTGCAATAGGCTAGGTCATTTTGCTAGGGAATGTAGGAGTCAAACAAATGGACCTATTATCACTCACCCTAGTCCAAGACCACAAAATAACCAAGGCACTGTGCAGTATTCCCATTATACCCCTACTGCTCATGTAAACACTGCTCATTATGCAAACCCTGGAACCCCTGTGCCAGTGTAGTATGTCCAAACCACTGTTCCTCAAATTCAGTATGTCCAAGCTCCAGTCCCTCAGGTTCAAGTGCAACCAGTTGCACCACAAAAAGTTGCACCAGCAGTGGTTCAACCAGATCAGCAAAGCTTTTTCACCCAAGGCTTTGTTGACTGGAGCAGCTTACCTGATGAGCTAGGTGATGAAAATATTGCAATCTATGCTACTAATGATGCTTCTAATGATGATTACTGTTTTATGGCGTTAGAGTCAATACCAGAAGAGCTGGATGCTGAAGAAGGACAGTTAAGTGTTGAAACAGTGGATGAAGTTGTTGAAGCAGTGGTTACTGTTGTTGCTCATGAAATACTGCTGGGAGAAAGTTCAGAACCCCTGATAGAACCACTGTATGACCCCTGGTCTGAATAAGAAGAGAAGAAACATGGTGAGAAGGAAGAGAAGGTGACTGATGAGAAAGAGCATGCTTGTGACTATGCCATGATGGCTGCAGCTAAGGTATCATCTCAGGTTCTTTAAAATATGTGTTCAGACAAATGCATCATAGCATTTGCTAACATTAAAGAGGTGAATGAAAACCTTAGGGATAGGGTGTTAAATGATGAAGTTCAATTTGAAAAGTCACTAAAAGAACTTAAAATCAAATTGGCTGAAAAGGATAAAGAAATCTGCAGTCTCAAAGAAGAGCATAGCATAACCAAGAACCAACTCCAAACAATGATAGAAAAATATCAAGTTAGCAAAAAGAAGTTGGAATCCACCCAAATCACTTGTGAAAAATGGGTGGAATCTTGCAAAGGTTTTGAGATAATGCTTGAGAAACAGCTTGAAAGCAATGTGAAATTTAGCATTGGTTTTAGAAAAAATGATCAAGTTGAAAACAATGCTGCAAATCAAGCTGGTTCTGTTGAAATCATACCAACCAACAAGAATGGCCAAGAAGTTAAGATAACTGACAAACCTGGTAACAAAATCACTCTGGAAAGATCTGTGGGGTCCTCAACTTTTGAGGAAATTGAGAAATACCAATTTAAACCCACATGGTCTGATGAGTGTGACATTCTTGAAAATTTTAAACCAATGGACTTCACAACCACTGATGGTGTAAAAGCTCCCAAGGCCAAGGTCATTCCTCTTAAGGACATCCCAACAGTGGTTCAAAACTCTGTTGCAAAGGAGTATGAAAAGAGGAAGAAAAGAGAAAAGATTAAAAACTTGTTTTGTGATTTTTGTGAAAAGAAAAATCATTTGACCAAGGATTGTTTTCATCTAAAAGCATATGATCTAAACAAAACAAGTACTGTTGTGGCTTCTGTGAGCTACACCATCTGTGGGAAATCAAATCATTCCACTCAAGAGTGTGTGTACTTGAAATCCTTTGAGGTCAAAAAGGAAGAGTACATGTCGAAAACAGCTGTGAGTTCATCAAAAACATCTGTCAAGTTCACCAATAATCAACCACTGTTTGTGCCAGTTCAAACAGCTGTTACAAAACAGCTGAACCAAACCTCTATTAAAAGAGAAGTTCAGGTGACTGATGCACCCCCTGCAAACCAATACCAAAAAGGTAAAGGTAAACCACCATACCAAAGGGTCCCACATGTTTATGAGGTTTACAAAAAGCCTTCTAAACCAAGAGTGAACAGGCATCCCTTTGGTTATCAACATCTGATTGGACAAGACCCCCAGTAGTGGTTAGTGAAAAACAGTACCAAAACTGTCCAAACCCCTGACCTAACCACTATGCATCTGATCGGAGTGTCGCGCTCTGGTCAAAGATAATATTTATAAGCCCTATTTACCCTTAACAAATAGCTAGTGGTAGCAAGGGGTCGAACCACGAAGAGTATGTGGTTTGTGAATGGATTCGATTGAATTATCAAAAAGTGTCACAAATTTTGAAGCTTGCTATGATATTTTGTATTTTTGTTTTGTTGAAAGATGTGAATTTAACTAATGGAATTGATTTAATTGATTAACGACTAATGATTAACGATTGCAAGAAAAATTGATTACTAAACAATAATAAGAAAAAAGGTTCACACCCGGTTTCGGTAATTGCCAACCTAGGGTTTCTACAAGTTTTAGATCCAACTCAATTGCGTACGATTAGCGGATTTAGTGTATCGTGACTTAGGTTCCAATAACTATCAACGTTTCGAAAAACGGACAAGAATGCACTTTGTAATCAACACAAGTAAAACCTAACCACGACAATGCATAACTACACATAACCATTTCGTAAAGTCATAACTTTTAACATCGTTCGACAATTTACAAATACGAAACAAATGTAAACTATTGTCAATGGTTTCAAAAATCAAACACAATTTGTCACAAAGTTGAAGCAAGAAACAATTCAAAACCCTAAGTTAAACAACTACCTACACCGCGGTGAAACCAAGGTGATTAGCCGCTCATGGTTGAAGAAACTTGATCACCGGATACTTGGAACTTGAATGAATTCATCTAAAAGCTTGATGGAGAATTGATGAATGATTAGGGCTTTGGTGAACGATGATGGTGGAGGAATGATGGTAGAAGGATTAGGGTTTATAGATGGTTGATGTTGGATGATGATGATGATTCGGATTATGATTCGGGTGTTAGTGATGATGGTAGGTCGATTGGTAGGTGAAAGATGGATGAATATGGCTCCAAGATGAATTCAAAACTCAAAGGAACAGTGTAACTCCCGAAAAACGATGACCCATATGTTATTTAGATCGTTCACAACCCAAGAGATCAACACAATCGCATCGCCAAATTAGGGAAGCCGTCGCCGACGGCCTGAAGCCCCGTCGACGACGGTGCGTGCCTTTTGACTTGCAGCAGACGGCCAAACTCGCTGCCTACGGGCATTTCTTGCGACGGATAATTGCATGGGGCGTCGCCGACGGGTCCTTTGGCCGTCGGCGACGGTGCCTAGATCCTTTAATTTCTGTTTTTCCCGTTCCTTGCTCCCGGTTGACCCGTTTCGCGTCCCGGTGGTCCAGTTTTCACTCCGGTGATCCGTAAAGCTCCCGAAAAGCGCCTTAAACTATGCTAGACCTACAAAACAAGTATCTAATCAAAAGTGGCCTATTCAAAATTAAAACTTGTGTAAAAACATCAAATTAAACAATTTCAAGCACCGGTTTTCAACCACGTATCACATCCCCACACTTGTCTTTTGCTTGCCCTCAAGCAAATCTGTTTTTCACTTTCACGTAAGTCGAACAACGAATACACTCCCCATTCCCGAGACAAAGGTGAAGGTCAATTGTCATACTACAGTTCAAACTCTTTACACTTTTCAACATATTTAACAGTAAGGTGAATAATCACATATAACAATGGTTATCCAAGATTAACCCGCCATCGAAACCAACAATTCATACACATCCCTCACAATGTTCTCTCCACTTGGTTCATAAATTGGCTAATTTTTATAATGTATTATCACTTCAAAGAAAAATCACTCAAAACCGATTAGAACACGTACCCGCATAGGCTTGCAACTCAATCATTCTCCACCACCGAACACGAATACTCAGCACAAGTCATAAGGTCTTTGTAAGGGTTGTAACGGGGCTAGGCTAAGGGTAGGAAATAGGATATTTAAAGTGGCTAAGGTGATGAAAATTCGATTTTTATTACAAACCACTAAACTAAACAAAACTAAATATAAACATCAGCTATGAGGCAACAACTTTCGCCCTTTTATTCAACAACTACTAACACATCTTTTTGTTCTTTTCTCAATGGTTTTCACTTCTTTTTCATAACATTTTCTGATTTTTTTTTTTTTGGAAAAATAAACAAATACAACTATTCAACTCGACTCATATAATCGAATTTCCATCACACGGGTTTAAAAGAAAAAGGTTTAAGGTTATGGGCTATAGGGTGGTCAAACGAAAGGATTATGCTCAAAATTGGCTACTAGGGGATAATTTTTGGGTAAGGATATAAAACATGGTGTAAAATAGAAAAGGTTTACCTAATGCCATAATCTTTCTCGTGCTTGTATTTGGTCTATGGTCTCGAACGTATCCAAAGTTGCAAGTTCTACAATACGCGACTAATGGTCCACTCAAACAAAGAAACATGTACATGTAAATCTATGATATAAAAGTGGCTCAAAAACTCATGTATAAGGGTATGGTATGTGATATGCCTAAAATGCTAGTTCCTTAGGCGAATTATTCCCAAATAACCACCCGCTAAATACCCTTCATGCTATTAATTTGAACTTGACCATGACAAAAGACCAAACGGGTTGTGCCATCCCTCGTTGACTTAGTTACTTATGCTTTTAAGATCGCTTTTGAAACAAGATATTTTTTAAAATTTTTTTGAAATTTTCCCCCATCCCCACACTTGAGGTAAACATTGTCCTAAATGTGTAGTGTTTAAATGAACGGTCCAAAATCGATAACTTTTACTACTCTCCCATCCCCACACTTGAGGTAAACATTGTCCTCAATGTGTAAGAACTAGAGTTTTAAAAACGCACAAGGGATGTGACACGGCTAACCTCCCCAAAATTTCACCTCGGACAAATAAAGTACAATTTACAATCCACTTATTTGCTAACTAAAAATCAAAAGTAAAAAGAAACGTATGCACCTGATTTTTGAGCTCATTCCTCGTGTGCTCTTCTTCTCTCCAAGAAAGCGGTCGTCCCATGAACATAATGTACCTACAAATCTTAACCCTTGTGTAGAAGCATGCTTCTCACAACCATCAAAATTTGTTAGTTACCTAGTTCTACCACTTTTATGAAAACATTACCAAGTCATCCGTTATTTCACTTTGATTTATGTGGAAAATTAATTTACAACAATAACAAACCTAACTCACTTTCGTAGGAATCACGGTTGCATTTAGCTTATGCAACAAGCCCTTTTAAACCCCCCAATAGCTTGGGAGGACGAGAGGTCTCGTGAGGGTTATATAGGGAACACACCCACAACGTTCATTTAACTAGGAAAAAAGAAATAATAATGAAATAAAAGTAAAGAAGCTAAATATACAACAACAACACAAAGCATACCTTTCCTTTACCGCTGATATCGCTCGTTGGGGTTAACTTACGGATTTGGCTGGTATGGATAACCAGTGAGGGCCTCAAACATCTCCCTATAGTTATCAAGTGGACTCTGCTCTCCTTGAGGTGGCGGTTAGTAGGGAATCGGGATGAAGCTAGAGCCTACTGCCTCAGGCCAGTGAAGGGTTGGATCGGATGGGCCTCGTGGATGGGGGAGGTTGGGGTAATCGGTCCACCCTGAGTGTTCGGCATAAGGGAGGCCGGCTTCATAGTCTCTTCTATGTCTCTCCTGATCGTGGAGAATTTTGGCGTTATTAATAGCCATTTGGTTAGAGACATATAAGGCACTCCAACGACAACGTTCCAATTCTCTTTGTTCATTTTGACGCCTTGCCTCTTCTTCCTCCCATGCCGGTCTTCAGGCCCTATCTTCCTCTTGCAATTGTAACAAGCGTTCCATTTGTGACCTTTGTAGCGCTTGTTGCAATTGTTGTTCCTCCATTTGTTTCTCCATCCTCTCATGATAAGATGCTTGGAAAGCCCACTGTTCTTGCGTGTAGGCCCCTTGCGTCTCTTCCCATGCTTTCCTTCTCGCCTCGTGTTCTCTCCCTTCGCCTATACATGCCGAGACGTTATCATAAACCGCTTGTTGCCCGCGGTTATAATTCCTGTATGCCGGTCCCTGCCTTTGATTCACAAAATCTGCTACATCGGCAGAAATTTCCCGATGTTTCCTCCTGTATCTCTGCCTTGGTCCCCACAGACCGGAAGGCTCCGTCTCATCCTCCATATCAACCATCTCCTCATCTTCATCACCCTCTTCATCATCACCCCGATCAGTGAACCTGTAACTGTTTCCTTGTTCATCCTCAACTGTGTGAAGATGACCAAAGACCTTAACCGTTATCTTCCAATGCCTCTTCATGGAGGCGAGGTTAAACTGATCGATGGGTTTCGACACCCACAGCGATTCCTGAGGCAATGCATTTTGCTGCAAAATCATCGCGCTGATCAATCTCACGTAAGGGATCTTCTTCCATTTGAATGACTCCCTAGTATCCCATGTGTTTATCATCACAATTTGACGCCATGATAGCCTTGGCGTCCCATACAACAACGAATGTAAGACCCGGCAGTCGGGTGCCTTCACTGTCCCGCGGTCCCCAAACCGCACCATAACATTCTCCAATGAAAAGCCTTGTAATAATTTGCACTCCAAGGACAAATCATTTCTAGATTCTCCCGCACCCCCAGAGCCTGGCAAGACCGATGCTAGCATTTGATCCGGATCAGCCGTGTCTGCCTTGTTATCCAGAAACTGATCGTAGTCATAGTAATCATATGCTTCAACCCCCAACGAATCAAATCTCGCGATGGCATTCATGTGCTCAAACGACATAATCATTTGATTCTTGCCAATATTGCCGATTAACTGCCACGTAGGAGCCAGCCCATCAGAATGTTCAAACTGTAGAGTAGACAACCATTCACAAACCGCGCCCAAATACACCCAAGTGGTGATATCCTCGCACCAATCTAGTACTCGTTCCCACCGTATCTTTTCAAACCTTTGAACTATGCCGATTTTTCGAAATTCTTCGACATTCACCGAACGCTCACATACTATTCTATCGGGTACGGGCTTTGAAACACCCGTGACAATCTTCATTTTCCACATCTTCGCCTCTAATTTCTTGTTTCTGTACCGGGAAAGAGCCTTCTGTTTTTCATCTTTCCAAACTGAGGTCGACCGACTATTCTTGGCCTCCTCCCAATCCCAATCATGTCTATAGAGTTGCTCGTCACCTTCTTCTACATTACTTAACTGTTCCCAACGTCTTTGATACTGCTCCGAGCCTGAACCGGCTCCAGAAGATGAACCTTGCCCGGAAGTTTTTGCTTTCTTTCATCCTCCAAACATAGCTACAATCAAAAGACAAGACAACAACTGGTATACCCAAATCTTCAAACAATCTCAAACTTTGAACATAATATACAATGTTGAATTTCAATCAATAGCTAGATGTAAAATCGCCTTTTTAAACTTCCAAAGTCGCACATCTTATCATCTACATATCAATTAAATATGTTTATTCACAAAATTTCTCAAAGTTTCATGGTTTAAACAATATTCAACATCACAACTATGCTCAATCATGCAACTAACTAGTGTAATCACATCACTAATACTAGAGCATGTTCAAATCCCACCCAAATCAAGTAATCATTCTTAAATTTATGCTAAAACATCATACATTATGAAAAACAACCTACTCTTAAACAATAAGCTTAAAATTTCGGAAGAAATCAATAATCCATATGAAAATTATGCATAAATTAAATGAAATTTCATACCTTTCGTGTAGATGAACAAGAAAAACTATGAAAAAGTGTAAAGCAAAGAACTTGATTCACACCCTTCAAAAAATTTTGACTTCAGAAATCTTGCAAACCAGCAAGAATCAATGAAAACTATTATAGGGGTTTTGTTCCTCTTGAAAAAATACGCAAGATAGGATCAAGAATCACTGGATTTGATGGAGATTTGATGAAGTTATGAGAAGAAGAATAATTTAGGGTTCTAGAGCAAGTTTTTGGGGAAGATGAAGTGTAAGAGAGAGAAAGGTAGGTGATTCATGAAAATTCTAGTATTATGTTTATGTGGGGTTGAGTTCGGGTGATTTGTGTGGTTAGAAACTGATTTGGGTCAAGTTTTTTATGGTTATAAAAAGGTTTGGGTTCGAACTAGCTGTTAAACAACAATGTGTGTCGGCTGGAGATTGAAGGACCGTCGGCGACGGTGAAATGGTCCGTCAGCGACGGACTACGGAATCCAAATTTGATTCGACGGGCAAACTCGCTGTCTACGGACAATTTGTAGCGATGCAACTTTTGGTGAGCCGTAGGCGACGGATACCCCTACCGTCGCCGACGGTATGTAGAAAATCATATTTTGTATTTTTTTAATTTTTTTAATTTTTTTATAGAAAATATGGAGAAAATTATAAAGATTTTGTAAAGGGACTATATACATACAAAAATCCCAAAAATTATTAAAAATCTTTTTGTAATTTTTTTTATAAGTTAAAATTTAGAAATCGCGAAAACCGTTAACGGCCCTACCATCCCCCGAAAAGTCGTGTATTGTCCCCAATACACACAAATAAGTCTAAAAACATACCTTTTTGTCTTCAAGACCCGTTCGGAATGTCCGGACTTCACACAAGCACAAGGGGTTAGTATGAAACGAAAACAATTATATCCAAAGCACTCAAACAATTAAATAATTATACATAACTTTACACAAAACGTTACCGGTCCTTTTCATTCGACCTCATAAACCGGGATGCTTACCACGAAGCTCACCGATTCCTTGTTTTCATCCACCTTTTCGTTACCATCGAGAAACGGTTTTAGCCGATGACCAATTACCGTTTGCCGTGATCCATCCTACGGGTCCTCGATTGTAGCATCACCCAATTTTCCGACCCGGGTGATCACATAGGGTCCCATCCATTTGCTTCGGAGCTTTCCGGGAAAGAACTTGAGTTTCGAATTGTAGAGCCACACTTTTTGCCCAATCTCGAACTCTTTCTTCCTCAGCTTGGCATCATGCGCCTTCTTCATCCCATCCTTGTACTTGGACGCGCATTCATATGCCGTTTCCCTTAGATCCTCCAACTCGCATAACTTGAGTTTCCATTCCTTACCTGCATCATCATATTGAATATTAACCTCTTTAATAGCCCATAATGATTTATGCACAAGTTCGACCGGTAAATGACAATTTTTACCATAAACCAATCGGTAAGGTGTATTGCTAATGGGTGTCTTATGTGCCGTACGGTAGGCCCATAAAGCATCGTTCAACTTAATTGACCAATCCTTACGGTCCGCCCGCACGGTCTTTTGCAAAATCTCTTTGATTTGCCTATTTGACACCTCAACTTGCCCGCTTGTTTGCGGGTGATAGGGGGTAGCAATTCTATGGTCAACACCAAACCGTTTTAAAAGTTTTCCAAACCAAAAATTTTTAAAATGAGATCCTCCATCACTTATGATGACACGAGGAATCCCAAACCTTGAGAAAATATTGGTTTGAACAAAATTACAAACTACGGAATGGTCGTTTGTCTTGGTGGCTATTGCTTCGACCCACTTTGACACATAGTCAACGACCACCAAGATATACAAATTGCCATAGGAATTCGGGAATGGGCCCATGAAATCAATACCCCACACATCGAAAATGTCGACTACAAGGATTGGTTGCATGGGCATCTCATCCCTTTTGGAAATACCCCCTAATTTCTTGCACTCTACACAATTCTTGGAAAACTCATTTGCATCTTTAAAAATAGTTGGCCAATAAAGACCACTATTCAACACTTTATGACCCGTTTTGTGGCAACTAAAATGGCCACCACACGCAAACGAATGCAGATGCTGCAACACGCTTGGAATTTCCTCATCGTCTATGCATCTTCTAATCACTTGAGCCGCACACTCTTTCCACAAGTGCGGTTGTTCCAAACGGTAATACTTGATTTGAGACATGAAATGTTGTCTCCTCCGTCTATCCCAATGTGTCGGTAAGTCACCTGTAACAAGGTAATTCACAATGTTAGCATACCATGGTAACTTATCTAATTTCATAATATATTCATCGGGAAATGACTCATTGATCTCTAAAGCTTTAGGATCCTCTTCAACCATCAACCGAGACAAGTGGTCCGCTACCACATTCTCGAATCAATCTCTTGGAGCAACAATACCCATCGAATCAATCTAGGCTTAGCGTCCTTTTTCTCCATGAGGTACCTAACAGCAGTTTGATCAGAATAAATAATCACTTTACTACCCCATATGTATGACCAAAATTTATCCAATGCATATAACACCGCGAGTAGCTCTTTTTCGGTGGTGGTGTAATTCAATTGTGCATCCGAAAGAGTCTTGCTTGCATAGTATATGGCAACGGGTTTCTTGTCAACCTGTTATCCCAACACGGCCCACACCGCATAATCACTTGCATCGCACATAATTTCAAAGGGTAAAGACCAATTGGGCGATTGCAAGATTGGAGCCTCAACTAACTTTTCTTTTAACTTGTTAAACGCGTTTTGACAATTTTCATTAAAATCAAACGGTTGATCTTTTAACAACAAGTTACACAAAGGCTTGGTTATGTCACTAAAACCCTTAATAAACCGTCAATAAAAACCCGCATGACCTAACACCTTTAACACTTGTGGGATACGGCAAAGTGGATATAACTTGTGCCTTTGCACGATCAACCTCTATCCCATGACTCGACACCACGTCTCCCAACACAATTCCCTCTTGAACCATAAAATGGCTCTTTTCCCAACTCAAGACCAAACTAGTTTCGACACACCTTTTTAATACTTTGTCTAGTTGGTCCAAACAAGCCTCGAATGACAACCCAAAAATTGAGAAATCATCCATGAAGATTTCCAAAGACTTCCCCACCATATCTGAAAAGATACTCATCATACACCTTTGGAAGGTGGCGGGGGCGTTACATAATCCAAACGGCATTCGCCTAAATGCGAATGTGCCGTAGGGACAAGTAAACGTTGTCTTTGCTTGATCTTCTGGATGGATGTCAATTTGATTATAACCAGAATAGCCATCTAAAAAGCAATAAAATTGTTGCCCTGATAATTTATCAACAATTTGATCAATAAACGGTAAAGGAAAATGATCTTTTGAAGTTGTGGTATTCAACTTCCTATAATCAATACAAATTCGCCACCCGGTTACCGGCCGAGTGGCTACCTCTTCACCTGCGTCATTTTTGACGACTTGTATACCTGCTTTCTTTGGAACCGTCTGCGTTGGGCTCACCCATTGGCTATCCGAGATCGGATAAATA